>JAPTHN010000102.1:0-295000 GCA_026936325.1 Platynereis dumerilii | reverse complement strand
TATCCTACCCACAATGCCTCACATCTGCCTCTTTTCTACGAAGCGAGACGCATAGACACGTTCCATCGCGGGGATGGTTGGGTGGGAGCACTACGGTATAAGTCTGTGGGCCATGAGCTCATAGAGACTGGTCCTATCCCGATAGGGGAGGACCTCAACTCTATGTCACTCATGGCCCACAGACTTATCGTCATTCTAAATAGAAAGAATGACGACGTAAACAGTGCAGATGTAGCAAAGCGGCGGTGGGGATGGAACCCACACGCCTGGGAGGCATTGACACCCCAGACAGAGCGAAAGCGCTGCTGGTTAGGGAGGCCTCATGGTGGTCCGGTTTGTGCTGAACAAATGACTGACACCCAAGCAGAAAAGCCAACTCAGAGCCCACAAGGGGTGAGATGAAGTGGGCAACAGGAAGGACCCCGAGCAGTGCCACTGGTGGGACTGGAAAGGGGAAGAAGTGGTTCGGCCGAGCCAAGGCTGTGGAACGGCCATGAAAGCTGCAGGAGGAGGTACAACCGAGGAAGACGGGTACCCAAGGACCTCAAAACCCGGCCAAGCAGGGTGGAAAGGAGGTAGCTGTAGAAGAGAGCCCCACGCTGTGCTATGACAGACCACAGGGCCAGAGACCAGCTGCCCAAGCCCGGAAGCTGTGGGAGCAAGAGCTGGAGGCAACGAGAAAATCCTGGTCAGGCTGCAGAGGGGCAGACAGCAGGAGAAGACATCGGGAATTCAGAGATGCCCAAGGAGCAGCGGAGCGATCCCAATCGGTGGGGAACCCCGCTCCGAATCCAAGGGGCAGGCGAACTGAAGACAGCCATTGCAAGCGGAAGAGTCCCGATGCAGTCCCAAGACACAAGGAGCAGGGCAGTCCAGGGAGAAGAGAGCCCGCAGACGAACCCCTACTGGTGAAAGGGAAGGCCGACAGAGTCGCCCAACTGATTCGGAGAAGGAAGAAACAGGGGGTGTCACCACGGATGGGAGACCCCTACTGGTTGAAGAACCGAGGAGTGCTTGCGCCAGGCAAGACACCCACCAAAGAAGTTGGCAGGGGCCACAATGGCAGACCGTGGTGGCCTGTGGCCAAACCAGATGCAAATTGGCTGAGAAGCAGCCAGCCAAGCAGAAATGGACCTGTGAGGAGGCAATGTTGCCAGGACCCCCAGGATATGGCTGGCCGAGATCCCACTGGTGCGGCCAAGCCGAGGCCGCGAGGCAGGCGCGCTCCCCCCCCCCTTTCCAGAGCCGGGACCGGCCAGAAAGAACAGGAGGCAAAGGAGTCTCCCACAGGGCCACAACCAGGGCCAGGGAGATGGGAAGGAGCCAGGATCCTCCAAGCCCAGCCAACCGGAGAGGCCGACGGTCCAGCAGGAGATGAACCAAGGCACGCAGGAGGAAGGAAGGAGCCTTCCGAGGACCTACAGGATCAAAGGGATGGTAGTCCGCGGCGACCAAGGCTGGAGTGAAGGACAACACCCAGGGAGCAAGCCGAAGGAGGACGGGTATGCCGAGCTCCGGAGGCAAGAGGGCGTGACCCAGCAGCGGCAGGCGAAGACGGGGCATCACGGCTCAGGCAGAAAGGCACATTCCAGGAAAGAAAGGTAACTGGAAACATGCCAGACGGGCAAAGGTGGGGCAAAAGCACAAGGCCTGAGCCCGCACCGCAGACCCAAATGGACGAGCAGCCCGCAGGGAGAGCTGGAGGCCAGGAATAAAGGCCACCTGGGAGAACGACCGTACTGGTACGGGCAACCCCAGCAGAACCAAGCCCAGGGCATAATGCCAAGGATGGCAGAGGCCCCAAGACAGCAAATCCAAAGTGGATAGGTGAAAGGTCCAGGCGGACGGACCCCACACACCGCAAGCAGAAGGCAGCCGGAGCCTGCCCAAGGGAGACAGGACGAGGAGAGGGTGATGTCCCTGACAACGTCCAGGAAGGAAGAGTCGGAGGAAGCAGCTGAACAGCCGCAGCGGAGACGACGCCCAAAAGGCCAGAAACACAGCAATGAAAACCCCAGACCGAGCCGATAGCAAGGCCAAAGGGGCATGCTGAGGCCACGACCAACCATGCCGGAGCATGGGGAGGAAGACCAGCCAAGGCAACCTGGCTGGTAAGCCAAGGAGAAGCTGACCCGGACAAGCAGACAGCTGAGGCTGGCGGGAAGACAGCCGAAGGACCCAACCGGCCAACAACTCCCGGAGGAGAAAATAGAGCCACCCAGGCAAGCCGCATAGGGAGACGGGGCAGGCAGAGCCCAGAGTCCTCAGCACCAGACCAGCCAGTGAGCTGACAGAACCGCAGAGAGGACCCGGGAAAAACGGCAGAGCCCTGGAGGGGAGCCCACCAGGGACAACCAGGCCAACCAACTAGGTGGTGCCGGAGCAGCCACCCGAGAGAGAACATACGACGGGTCGGAAGCGGCCCGAGGAAACAGCAAGACACAAAGGAGGCGGGAACCGCCAGGTGCAGACACACCGGAAGGAGCCGGTCCACCAGCAAGTGTTGCGTCGAAAGCAGTCAGGACGGGGAGCCTCCCTAACTGCATAGCCCCGGGCCGGAGCCCGAGGGGGTGCAAGACCACCGGAGGAAATCGCGGAGGCAGAACAAAGCCTGGCCCAAGACGGAGAAAGGAGGGAGACGGCAGCCAGGGCAGAAGGATGCTAAAGGCTGGAGAACCCAGGACAGGAGCAGCCGGAACTACCAAGAGTCCCAGGTGACGACTGCGTACAGGCAAGGCCGGATTCCCGAAGCCCAGGGGGAGGAAACGGGAGACCCAGCCAGCCGGACCTACAGCCCGAGATACTCCGGCGGGGAGGAGAAAGTCGAGACGACCAAGGAGCAGCCACGCCCCCAGACAGAAGGGGGGCTGGGCAAAGGCCAGAGACCCATGAGGTCCGGAGACCCCGACAGAAAGTGGAGGTCCGGAGACCCAGACAGAAAGTGAAGGTCAAGTGACCCAGAAGCAGCACACCAAGGCTGCGTGGCCCAAGAAGTCACCATGGCCCGGGGAGGCCGGAGAGCCACGGAGGGCCGGCAGACGGCCAGAAGCAGAAGCAAAGGCACCTAATCCGGAGACTAGGGAAAAGGGTCGGATCCTAAAGAAGCCACACCTATGTCAGGAGAAGCCTTGTGCAGACGCACACGGCTCACCGCAGGAGACCAGAGGAGGAAACTGCCAGTGAAGACACGAGGTCCGGAGACCCAGTCGTTCCACAAAGGGTCCAGCAAAACCAGGAAGCCCAAGGAAGCCTAGACCCAAGAAACCCACAGAAGGGCCGGAAAAGGCTGGCGTAGTGCCCCAAGGCCAAAGCCCAGAGGCACGGAGACAGGAGCATCACCCTGGAGATGGCAAAGGGAAGCCACAGGGTCCGGGGACCCCATAACAAGCGGGAAGCCCGGGATGGATGGACAAGACTAAAGCCAGATGGGCAAGTCAAGTGGAGGGTATCTGAAGAACCAGATAGCAAAGAGCAAGCGGATCCCAAGTCAGCAAGGCCGACCGCAGAGGAGTAGCGAGAAAGTGCCAGATGAGGTAGACCCTGGAGGCCTACGGAAGGGCAGCCGAACCAGCCCGGAGGCCGGTCTAGCAGGGAGGCTGTGCCGGATGAAAAAACCCATGCCGGAGCATGCAGGCGAAGGATACCCCCAGGAGGAAAGCTGCCAACCCGCGGGGGGTTGGGAGCCCAAGGGCAATCGACAAAATCCCAATTACAGGAAGTGAGAACCACAAAAATAGCCCGACCAGAAAGGGACAGGCAACAAAGAGGAAAGTGCCCAGTACAGGAACTGGGAACCGCCGAACGGCCCGGCTCAAAAAACGCCAGGCAAGCAGGAGTAGAGGACCAATCCCTGAAAAGTCCAGCAAGGAGAGAAGGATGGCGAGGAGAGGAGACTCCGGAGAGTCCATGATCCCGGAAGCCAGGAAAACCAGGCCCAATGCACTGAGGGCAAAGGCACGGAGGCAGAGGAAGACCAACTTTGAATCCACAGATTCTTGTTGGCCAGCCAGGAGAAGATCACCAGCACAGGTCCAGAACACAGAAGGATCTGGCCAAAACTAGGAATCAGGCAATCCACCGGCCAGGAGGACCGGATGGAAGCAGGATTGGCGAAATGGGGATCCGGAGAGCCCATCCAAGAGCCTAAAACGCCGAAAAACGCCTGCTCGGGGCAGGTTCGACGCTCACGGATGGCAGGGGCGGCCATGACAGGGGCCGAGTTGACCAGACGAATAGTAAATAACGACGTCTTTGCAGGCCAAAACAGTCTTTTGGCGGTGCCAAAAACGGCAAAATAGCCATCCACAGGACCGTCCAGAAAGGAATAAAGCCTTGGAGAGGTCCAGGAGACCCCTCCCAGGCAGAACAGCCAGCAATATACCCCGCCGGAGCGGGAAACGCACGGGGCAGGCCGCGAGTCAAAGCGGGCGGCCTGACCAGGCCCCAGACGAACGAAAAACCGTCGTCTTTCCAGGCCGAAAACGTCGATTTGGCGGGCCAAAAACGACGATAAAGTAGTCCTAGAGTCAATCCAGAAAGGATTGAACTGGGGGATTGAAATTGGGGGTCCGGGGAGCCCCTGAAAGCGTCTAAAAGCGACGCAAACAACCCGGCCGGAGCGGGTAGCACCAGGCAGGCCGGGCGGCCATGACAGTCCACAGAACTCGCACAATGGAACGGCGGCAGTCCCGGCCGAGAAACAGTGCAAAAATAAAGAAAGTAACGACTCCCAAAGTGGTCCAGTGATGGGAACAGAAAGGATGGGTGTCCGGGGTTCCGGGGAACCCCATACCACGGTAGAAATGAGAGTATTTCGTCCGTAAACGACTAGAATTGCAGCGGTGTCAGACCGGCGGCCATGACAGTCAGAGAAATACAGTAGAGTGGACACAAGACGCACGAAGAAACGGCGGCTTGTCAGGCCAACAATAAAGAAATAACAGACTCCCAAAGTGAGCCAGAGACAGGAACACCAAGGATGTGTGTCCGGGGTTCCGGGGAACCCCACATGACGGGGGAAATGAGAGTATTTCGCCCGTAAACGACGAGAAAAGGCAGCGGGGTCAGACCGGCGGCCATGACAGTTGTCAAGAGACGAAGACGAGCGAGAAGACGTCGTCTTTGCAGGCCTAAAACTAGAAATTAACACCTTCCCAGAGCAGTCCGGAGACTACATTCGATTGAAGGGTAGTCTGGGGTCCGGAAACCCCAACCTGACGGTGGAAATTGGAGAATTTCGCCCGTAAACGAAGCTGGAAAGTCGGCGTGGGCAGACCAGCGCCATGACAGATTTGACAATCCACGGCCGGCCGAAGTCCGGGGACTTCGACGGTCGATTCTGACGAGGAACAAGCCAGAAAATCAGCAGAAATGATGGAAATCAATCAGCAGTGGCACCAAGAAGCAAGGAAAATTAGTGTTAGAGCTTGGAAAAGCGTCTAAAGCACTCGGAATCACTTGCAAAGTCGGACAGTTGGACGCTGAGGTGAGCGGTCCTACCGACGATCTTTGAGGCAAGAAAACTAATAAAATTACTTACCTTACCCATGCTTAGCTCTGTAAACATGGAAAGAAACCTGAAAGGAAACATTTGACAACAACCTAACCCATTGTCAATGCCTCAAACAGCCAAAAACAGGCAGCTCCAAAAACATGTCTGATGCCTTTGGAGCTGAGAAGAAAAGAGGCAGATGTGAGGCATTGTGGGTAGGATATGACATCATAGGTCATGTGGTCTGGTGTGGCGCCAAATTTGATCTTCTCAGCTAAAAATAGGCTTGAACTCATGTTCAAGAAGGAATATGCACTGTTTACGTCGTCATTCTTTCTATTTAGAATGACGATAAGTCTGTGGGCCATGAGTGACATAGAGTGTTGTTTTTTTAAAACGATATTTATGTCTCTAGCTGTAGGGGTCATCCGGGGCACTTCGGGGATAATTGTGAAATCTTTTTGGTTAGTTACCTGGGGGGGGGGGGCACTCTTGAACATTTTTTTGCTGGGGGCCACCTCGATAAGGAGGGTAATCACGATGAATTTTTGGTTTTGATTGTTATAACTCCCAACTGGCCATTCTTCCGTTTTCCCAGGCACTGCTGATTTGTGTTTTAAATGTTTTAAAAATATAAATAATAAAATAAAAGAGTGTTTGTTGAATAGGAGATATTTCTTATTTTCACAGCCAATCACGGGACAATATTATAATAGGAATTATTTTGGTGGCAAAAGAAAGAAATAAGTCTCAACACCAAGCTGCAGACAGAAACTTGCCTAAAAACATCTATCGCAGACAAAAATGTGCTTAAAACTCCACAGACACAGACTGAACCGCAAAGCACTGACCAAAAAACGTTCATACAGCCAAAAATATATTGAAAACGTTTGATACAAAATACAGGAATTTGTAAGATTTCTTCCTGACTATCGGATATTACAGGCCAAAAAAAAAATACAGGGTTTATAGGAAATATAATTGTGGCTAAGTTTCAGATATTTCATTGCATGTATTATGACCTGTTGTGGTGCCATTTATGTAACCTGTACTAATGTGTACTAAAACACACATTGACTTTTTTCACATAAATAAACCACATGACAGTCTGAAGGCACTTTTCAAAAAGAAAAAAATTTGTTTTCAAAATTTTCTATTACTATTTTTAATTTCATGCATAATTGGCAAGGCGGAAGAGACTTAGCCATGGCGCACCGCCATACTCAAATAAATGACTCAGCTCGAACTATGTCAGAGTGAAAAATAAATAAAATACAACAGACCTGTTTCTGCAACAACTTCATCTTCTCTTCGTAGCCCGACTTCTCCTCCTTCATGACATCACATGATTGCTTCAGTTCTTCGATTTTGTTGTCAGCTACTTGAAGAAGGTCGGCCAGGTAAGGGTCGTCCACTTTGCAGGCAGAGGTCTCCACCGGGTCAGAGGGAGGCACCATGGCGTCAATCTCCATGCGCTGCCTTCTGAACGGGATGTTCTTCTTTTGACCACCTGAAAGTAAAATAACGAAAGAATTCTGTTAATTTCCTTTTGCAGCACTGTGCTAAGATGCCTCGTGTCAAAAAACCTAAAAAAGAAAATTTGCTATATTTTGATTCTGCGCAAGCAAATTTTTTAAAACTATACTAGACTCGTATGTTTTTCGTGCCAATTAGTCGTATCACATAATTCTGAATTATCTATATATATTTTTTAACAGAACGTTAAATAAAATCCATAATAACAATAGCATTATGTATTTATACCCTTTAAAAAAGGTAATTTTTTTTTACTATTTTCATACATTCAATTTCAAAAACATTTTATAATTTGACCATCCATCTAATTTCAACACACAATATTGACAAGCAACTACGTAACAAAATTAAATTACAATATAAATATTTTATTCACCTGGAGTCATGACAACAGCATGAAAGTTCTTCTCCTGGAGCTGGAGGATTTTGTCCGTTTTCAGCTTGGACTCCTTTTCCATTGCTCTCACTTTGTGGACATACTGGTCGTTCAAGAAACGCAGATCTGCATTTTGGTGCTCCAGATTACGAATTGAACTCTTCAGGTCTGGCAAAGACGAGAATAAATGAGGAACTATTAACTGCTAAAAATAACACTCCCAAGTTATAAATTGCAAAATCAAAAGTCGATGTATGACAGAAAATCTTACAGATTTAAAAAAAAAACTGTCTGCA
This sequence comes from Platynereis dumerilii, assembly GCA_026936325.1. NCBI lineage: Eukaryota > Metazoa > Annelida > Polychaeta > Phyllodocida > Nereididae > Platynereis > Platynereis dumerilii. The sequence goes on along the minus strand of JAPTHN010000102.1, from coordinate 287,301 downwards.
TTTATAGCTGATATCTAAAGTTGGTCAGCAGTCTTTTGTAGAGTGTTCAACTCTGCATCATGAATCAATGGAATTTCCAAAACATTGATCGAAGTCAGGAAGAGTCACTAAAACACATTCTTTTCTGCGTGTCTATTGGTATGTGTATTGTAATGTGTATTGAGTTGATATGGTAAGTTGTCAATGATAATTTACAACAGAATATTGTTTTTAAAGCCAATTCCAACCACAGAACCAATAATTGTGAAAGTCAACCATCTAATTCCTTACCTTTCACAGAAACTTCGAGTTCTTCCCTGGTTTTAATTAGCTGTTGATGCAAGTCGTTGTTTTCTCGGACAAGTTTCGCATTTTCTCCTTTGTAAGGCTCGACCAGAGCATCTTTCTCAGTTTGTTCTTTACCAACTTTGCTTTGCTGCAACTTCGATTTCTGAAAGGATACAAAAATTGGCATATTAAAGTAAGAAATTTCCAACTAAATTTCAAACTTATCTTCAATTACTATTATTTTGAATCGATATTTGTTACTCCTTACGTTTGTTAAAGAAAAAATAATTGAGAGCGTTGTTTGTTTCTGGTCTACAAATATTATTTCGAAGTCATCGCACATGCAATAAGCATGAAATATGGTGTTGAATAGCACAAAATTCTTTCAAAGATAACTTAAAGATCCTGATTTTTTCTTTCAAATCACCAATACGTTGTCACGACCAAAATGTCAATTAATGATACACTGCAATCAGTGCAATGTACATAAATTCTGCAAGCACTTCACCTTTAAACTCTCCGTTGTATGGATGAGATCCAAGAAGAGTTTCTCGACCAAAGGAACGGATTCTATTCCCAGCGGCTGCCTGTAGCCCAACTGATCAAGCCGCTTTCGGAGCTCTGTGAACTTCTGCTGGGCAGCTGCAGTAGCGAGGTGTGAGGACGGCATTTTCTTTCTCTTTGCCTGAAACAATTTTAAAATGAATTGTGTTGAAAAGCGATTTGTAGAACTTTTAAAAAGTTAACAAGTTCAACGGCAATCAAGTTGAATCAACCGTTATTAAAACTATGGTACTTGACGCAGGCTCGTGGCAAAAGGAAGCCACCATCAAGACGCATGATTTACTACTGAATTTACACTAGTATCGTTATCAGTGGTGTATGGCCAACCAGGCGACACCTGTCAGTTGCAATTACCGGTAGAAAACAAGAAATTTTGTTGGTAGTGGTATTAAAGTCGCCTAGTTAGAAGGGATAGCAGCTGTCATTGCTGAAGTCTGAAGTGACAGCTGTCATTTGACATGATTCCTGTGCTTGTACTTGTGATTGAATCACAATGACAACCATTGTCATTGATATTTGTGGAGAGAAGTGACTAGAAAGCTGTGGAACTATAAAAGTTGCCCATACATTAAATCACAATAAGATGCCTCAAGTCAAGTGAGATTACCAGTGAGAGACACATAACTATCATAACATTGTTCAGTCAGATCTGCACGCCTGAACAAGTATCGTTGAATGAAAAAGTTTTGGATCAAAACAAGGCTGGGGATCGTAAAAATAAGCGTTTCAGTTGGGGAAACGACATTCTCAGCGCCGACATAAAGACGCCAAAACCACGAGGACCTACCTTGGATGTACTTCGCTTTACATCTCAGTAGAACGGTGCATTATTCCATGAAATTCGTCATAAAAAGTTGCTGAGTCCGATTTGTTTGTCTTTCAAACTATGGCGGTGAAAACAACCGGATCTTCCTCCTCCTTCATTGAAGAGTGCACCTGATTTTTTCGACAGATGGCAGTACCATCCTGCCATTCACTAGCGCCACGTTTGGAGAAACAGTTATCGGCAAAAAAAAGTGCTGCTGCAAACCCTCAGCATGTTACTCGTACTGCTAGATTGGTATACATGTCAACTTGAGCCTTGAGGTAACTTTTATAGAATAACGTGCAAGCCCTTCACCCATGTGCCCAAGTGCCATATTGTGCCTAATCACTGTCACCATTACCGTCAGGGGAGGATCCAGAAAATTCCGGTGGGGGCCTATCAGGTTATCGCGTCGCAGAACGCATAATTCGCAAAATAATGTGACTGCACGTGGATAAAATTAACATGTAAAAATATATAAAATTCGGTCTGGTGGGGGGGGGGGATGCATCCCCAATCCCCTTGCGTCAGTCCCTGATTACCGTGAAATTAATAGATTATTTCCCAGCGAGCAAAATAGTGAAAATAAGCAAATTTCATTAACTTTCAAATGTGCATCCCTAGAGACTTCAATGAATTTCTTGAAATTTTTAAGTAGTGTAGGCCTACACATCGATCATAACTCACCCCAAAAAACATGGTTAGGAGGGATCAGACAATGTTAGGGAGTGGCAGCCACGGTGTCCGCCCGCCAGTCCGAGGGCCCGCCAGTCCGAGGGTCGGCGATTCCGAGGGCCCGTTATTCCGAGGGCCCGCCAGTCCGATTTTTTGATGCCCTGAGGGCACCATGGTGCCCTGAGGGCATCGCCTGTCCATGGTGCCCTGAGGGCACCGTTATAGGGCCCGCACGTCCGAAGTCCTGTTAGTCCGAGGGCCCACCATTCCTACAACTGCGGTTCTACCTGGAAGAGAGGCAAGGCCCGACAGTCCGAAGGTCCGTCAGTCCGAAATGCCCTCAGGGCACTGTCAGTAGCCCTTAGGGCACCATTAGTCTTCGGAGCCCTCATTAGGAGCCAGACTACTGAATTGCCTGATTGCTTCCTTGCTTCCTTGCTTCCTTCCTTGCTTCCTTCCTTCCTTCCTTGCTTCCTTCCTTCCTTCCTTCCTTCCTTCCTTCCTTCCTTCCTTCTTCCTTCCTTCTTCCTTCCTCTTTGCCTCATTCTTCTTTCCTCCTACTGTTGTAATTATCCTTATGGCTAGTTCTCACGGAGACGTAACAGAGGGTTTAAGTGACGGCGTTTCTTATATTTCCAGGAAAGGGCAAAGATTTGAGCATGTTCGCCGTCAATTTAGGCTTTACGGCGCAACAGGAACAGCATGCGTCGCTTTAAGAGGTCTTTCTACGCAATTCCTAGAAATTTGACGATGCAGGAAAAAAAGATTCAACCGGTTGAATCTTTGCGAGGAAAGAAGTGGTGAAGCAAGAAGAAGCGTAAAAAGAAATCAGTGCGCGCCGCAGATTTTTAAAGTTGCGACGCACAAAGAAGAGCTTCGACGCAGAAACAGCAGTGTAGCAGAAAGCTCTTGCTTCATGTCACATGTTTCAGACACGCGTCGCAGAAAGACACATGTTCGACGCACGTGAGAGGGTGCGCGCCGCGTCTTTTGGACCCCCAATGCAGCAGACAGAGTGGCGCCTGAGTGCATGCGTTGTTCTATTTTTAGCATCAACCCTTTGTCTGCGTGTCACCCTCTTTTTGCGCAGCGGCTGGGGCAGCAGCAGCGAAGCAGGGGGGGCGAAGGAGGGGGAAAGAGGCGGTCCGCACCCTGCATATATATAGAGGAGGCCAGTTTAGAGCACCATACCCACTCAGACCTTCGACCAGAACACACCTAGAATCCACGACACTATTATCAACTGCTACATTTGCTGCTACTTTTGTTGCTACAATTGTACTTCAAATTGCTGCTACAACATGGGACCAAAGAGGAGAAAGGGCACCGTCGTCACCAGGGCACCAACCAAGCTCAGCACCAGGTCAACACTCCACACTCCTGGGAGCACTCCAGTGACAACTCCAGCTACAACTCCAGCTGCAACTCCTCTCCATGAACCTTCAGATGCTGCAGTGACTGCCTTCTTTACTACAGCCATGGCAGAACTCTCTCTACCTGGGCTCTACACCTCCACTACAGCTGGCAGCCAGACGAAGACCACCACTTCAACCACCAAAGCCACTGTCGTCAGCGAGACCATCTTCGAGGGCCGGCCAGAAGACAACACAACAGAAGAAGATTCTTCAGTTGAACTCTTTGAAGAGGAAGGAGACAAGCCTGCTGACAAGCCTGCCAAGCCTGCTGCCAAGCCTGCTGACAAGCCTGCCAAGCCTGCTGCCAAGCCTGCTGCCAAGCCTGCTGCCAAGCCTGCTGCCAAGCCTGCTGACAAGCCTGCTGCCAAGTCTTCCACGGGTCTTCCAGAGCCTACTGCCAGGTCTACTCCAAAGAAGCAGACTCCAAAGAAGCAGACTCCAAAGAAGCAGACTCCAAAGAAGCAGACTCCGAAGAAGCAGACTCCCAAGAAAACAGCAGAGAGCCAGCCTGTTCTTGCTCTAGACAGAGTGGCCATCCATGAGGACACCTTCGAGGAGGAAGAAGACTCTGCTGATGAGACCCCTGCAGCTGCTGAAGCCAAGTCCAAGGGCAAGAAGGGCAAAGGGAAGGCCCCCAAGCCAAACATCCGCAACAACCTGGGCATCACAGCTGAACAAGAAGATGACCTCATCAACTGGTACAAGGAGCATCCTGTGCTGTACATGAAGGGGACCAGAGGCTACAAGGGGAACGAGAAGCTGCTGCTGGACTCAGAAAAAGCAAAGGAGCTGGGCCCCAAGTACACCTCCCAGGACATCTTCAACTGGAGGAAGACAGTGCGCACTCACTTCTCCAGACTCGTCAGGCCTGAAGCTTCAGGAGCCGCCAGGAAGGAGAAGCTCACAGAGAGGGACGAGTACATCCTGAACAACTGTCGGTTCCTGAAGGACTCCATCGTCCACAAGCCAGGGAAGGAGCTGTCCGCCATCTCTCAACTGTCTGCCAACCGGCCAGCCTCAGACTCCGATGATGAAAGCTACAACCCTGAGGATTCCCTGCCAGCTTCCTATGACATGCCGGACCTGCCACCTGAACAGCCAGCACAGGACAGCCAGCAGTCCCAAGTCTTCCCTGGAGCACCAAAGCCTGGAGCCGCTGCCAAGGGAACCAAGAGGAAGGCCCCAGGAGATGAAGCCATGCACTCCGCCATGCACGTCATTGCAGGCAGCATGCAAGCCATGTCCTCCGCCAAGAAAATCCTGAAAGGCTCTGGCTGCAAGATGTGCCCCGACCACCAGGAGTTGACACCCGACCAGGAGTACTGGAGGATGAAGTGCCAGGACCTCTACCACGTGGGAGTGCACGCCAGCCATGAAATCAGGAGGCAGATGGTCAGGACCATTGCAGAGGCCGCCCTCTACTGGGATGATGAGGTCACCCGCCAGTCAAGACAGCATCAGGAGCACACCTTCCAGCCTCCTCATCCTCCTCAGCGCCTGCAGATGCCACCTCCTCCTCATCCTCCTCCTTCTTCGACGTATGTGCCATCACACCACCAGCACCATCCCCAGGCTTCCAGCAGCCATCACTACCAGCAGCACCAGCCCAGGGAAGGAGGATCCTCCAGGCAGACTCCCAGCTACACCCCGATGCAGCCCAGCCACTCCACCATGACACTGATGATGGATGCACAGGACAGCCCCGAGAAATACGGCTACCCCCCTGGACCCAGCTTTGGTCAACCGGCCGCCCATCACCAGCACCAGCCTTCCCCTTCGCCCAGTTGGACTTCAGGTCTCCTTTCTCCACGAAAGTAGAAGACCACATGCAGCAAAGACAACAAAAAACCTTGGCCCTTTTAAGGGCCACCAAATCCTCCCAAAAGGGCAGGCCACGTACACATCTTATGTTGACAAAAAAAAGAGAGCTTGTGTTGACCGAAAAGAGCCAAAAAAGAGCAAAAAAAACGTTGACAATCCCCAAAAAAAAAGTCCCCCAAAAAAAAAGTCCCCCAAAACAAAAGTCCGGTCCTGGCCTTCATTAAAAGTAATCACCTTCATAAAAGCAAGGTGCTAGTTCCCCCTTTCTTTGCCCCAAAACATACCAAGTGCAGCACTAGTACAAGTGCTGCATTCTTTGGTATAAACATATTTTTATTGCACTAGTACAAGTGCATGAATTTCTTAATTAAAATGTAATGCACTAGTACAAGTGCTTTGCTTTTAAAAATTGTGTTGGTTGGTTGCACTAGTACAAGTGCATCACTTTGTAATTTCACTTGTCTAGCTCAAGTGGCAGGTAGATAGCTAGATAGCTAGCTAGATAGATAGCTTGATAGATAGCTAGATAGATAGCTAGATAGATAGATAGATAGATAGCTTGATAGATGGAACACAATGCTCGTTACATATATACACTGCAGCAAAAGAAAAGCAGTTGTCGTCACTTTGCAGGGATTGGACTTGGATAGATAGATAGATAGCTTGATAGATAGCTAGATAGATAGCTAGATAGATAGATAGATAGATAGCTTGATAGATGGAACACAATGCTCGTTACATATATACACTGCAGCAAAAGAAAAGCAGTTGTCGTCACTTTGCAGGGATTGGACTTGGATAGATAGATAGATAGATAGATAGATAGATAGATAGATAGATAGATAGATAGATGGATGGAGGGATTGATTGATTGATTGATTTTTGGGCTTGTTTTGTCAACATAGGATGTGTACATGGCCAGCTCAATTGGGAGGATTTGGTGGCCCTTAAAAGGACCTGGGGTTTGTTGTTTTGAATGCATCTTCTTCAGATTTTCTCCAACTGCCAAGGGACACTTCCTGCCGGACTGTTGACCCAGTCACGTAGGTAGTCTCGAGCAGCCTTGGCATCTCTGGAGGCATTTCCGTGTCGAAGTGGTTCTCCTAGGTCTCCTAATTGACGGTCTCCCCTCCAAACTCCTTCAGTGACGTCATGTGTCTGTGGATCTTCTCTGTCCATCACTTCATTGTCACGGGCATGGTGGACGCCTACTCTGTCTCGCAGAATGTTGTGTAGAACACAAGCAGCCATTGTGATGTATGTCACTCTTGTAGGTCGTTGGGGCATGGTGGTCAGGAAGCATCTGAACCTGTTTGACAGCAGACCGAAGGCATTCTCCACCACTCTCCTGGCTCTTGAAATCCTGTAATTGTAGACTCTGGAAGGAATGTCAAGGTTCTTTCTTGGCACTGGTTTGAGCAGCCATGTCTTCAGGGGAAATGCCTCGTCACCCACGATGTAATATGGGAAAGGATTGTCTTCTGTGCCAGGTAGAGGTTCTGGAGGTGGTAGGCCTAGATCTTCCTCGTCCAGGAGTTGTCGAAGTACTGTGTCCCTGAAGACGCCGCCATCAGATGCACTTCCTTGACAGCCAGCCTGCACATAGATGAACTTGTAGTTGGCATCAACGAGGGCCATCAGGACAATGGAGTGAAATCCCTTGTAGTTGTAGAACAAGGAGCCTGCAGCCTTGGGACATCGGATTGCGACGTGCTTGCCATCCAGAGCTCCAATGCAGTTGGGCAAGTTCCATTTCGTCTCAAAAGCCTTGGCTATCTCCTTCCATCTTTCAGGCTGTGTGGGTAGTGCCAGCTGTCTTTCGAAGGCATGAACGATGGCAAGGCAGACCTCAGGGATGAAGTTGCAGATGGTGTTGGGTGCCACACGGAAAGCATAAGCTAGGGACTTGTAGCTGTTTCCTGTTGCCATGTACCGCAGGGTGATAGCCAACTTCAGACCAGGTTCCAAAGCCCTCCTCATGTTGGTGTCTTGCTTAGCGATGAGTGGTCCAACAGCTTCCAGGATTTCAGCAAAGATGGCAGGGGGCATTCTAGTGTAGTTGTAGTAGCCGGACACGTCACGCACTTGCAGTTCAGGCAGCAGTTGATGGAAGTGACCATGTTGTTCCCTCTGCAGCAACCAGTTGCGAATCCACCACCTTTTCTGTCTCCTGGCCCTCCTCCTCCTCTGTCTCAAATAGACAGCTCCGATAGCAACAGCAGCAGCACCAGCCACAACAATAATTTCTTCTTCATTCATCATGCATATGTTCAGTAGGCAGTCGTTGTGTTCTCATTGAAGGGCAATCAGCAAATGAAGCAAGGAGGTCCTCTGTGTCCCTTTTTATAATGACCAAAAGTGACTCCTGCAGCAGCCAAACACACTTTGCCGCAGCGCTGCAACAACAGACGTTCGTCGATGCTTAAGAGACCTTCGTCGCTGCTTAAGGCAAGGACGACGAAGAAGGTCAGCATCGACGCGCCTGTAATGTCCTCGGCGCTTTATGAATGCATGTGCGACGATGAACCATCAAGTTACGCAGTAACAAGTCCCTAAATGCGGCGTTGCATCCTTACAGTCTTCGGCGAGGCTGTCATTTTCAGCGACGCATCTTACCTCGGGTGTACGCCGAAGGTTTCCTGATGCGTCGCAGGTCGCCAATTTCAGACGTAGCTGCCTCACAACCATCAGCGGCGTAAGAGGAAACAACATTGGGCGAAGTAAAAGCAGCCTCGCCGAATTCCAAAACAAAGTGCGACGCGTCTGTTTGGAACTGCGCTGAGGAAAGAGAGGCGTAACGCGGCGAAGAAAGCTTAAGAAGCGCCGCGGACACCTCAAGACTCACCGCGGCTACTAACTTTAAGCGTCGCACATGACACTAATTGATTACGTAATGTGCCAAAACCAACGTTCTACGCCACAACCTTCCAAGAAATGACTTCTCTTGATGCGTCGCTCTCAAATCGCCGTCGTGAGAACTAGCCATTAGAAATAATTAAGGACTTGATACATTTATAGGGTTGGAGTAGCCCCCTCACTTTCAGCTGATAATTATGTCTCCTCTGAGCACCCCCCCCCCCTATCCAATCGACCTCAGAGTTCAGTGTCACCCCCCCCCCTTGCAGGTAGACCCAAAAGTCAGTCAGAGTTAAAACTCTAGTCAGCTAAGGCACCAAACTCTGACTTCACTTGACTTCAACTAACTTCAGCTGACTTCTGCAATTTCTAAGGGTCCTTCTTTTAAACATTATCAACAGTAAATTCTAACTTCTGAAATTTCAGAATTTTTTAATCCAGAAAACAGCAGGATGCAAATATGTTTTGGGAGTTTTTATTGCATAGACTTTTCAAAGGTCCTAAAACAGTGTGGTACACATGTTGTGCTCTCTATGCCGTTGAAAATGATACCAAATCAATTTCTGTGAGGTTAAAATTGGGAAAGTTATGCAACAGTGACTTCTTTTTAGCCGTCTCAACTCTGACTTGAATAGACTGAACACTGACTTGCTGCTTAGAAAGCTAACTATGACTTCACTAGTCAACTTTATGTGGTCGACTTCGGGGTCTACCCACAGGTCAGGTGGCTCTCTGATGCCTTAAACTTAAATACGTTGCTACAAGCACAGGGGCTTCTGAACCAAGTTTAAATAAATACCATGTACAGTGCCGCCTGTAAGTAAGTGAAACGTCATGATATTGTGCCATTGCATCAATGCTAAACATCCTCAGCCAAACTGCTTGTGGAGGCATGAATTCTCATCGGATGAAAGGGAAACAAAGTGGGTCATAAATGCCGATGTGTGAGGCAAGTGGGATAAAAATAGCAGCCCATTTTCTTCGCTGTAGTTGGAGTTAGGTATGGGTCAAAGTCTTTGATAAGTAAGTGAACCACCCTTCCCTATGTTTTAACATTGGGCCTGCGTTTCACTTACTTACCAAAGACTTTGACCCATACCTAACTCCAACTACAGCAAAGAAAATTGGCTGCTATTTTTATCCCACATGCCTCACATATCGGCCTTTATGACCCAAAATGTTTTCCTGACATCGGATGAGAATTCATCCTACCAGAAGCATTTTGGTTAAGGATGTTTAACATTGATGCAATGGCACAATATCATGCGTTTCACTTACTTACAGGCAGCACTGTACATTGGTTTAGAGTCCCCCGGCTACAAGGCCCCAATCATCCATCCGTCCATGCATTAGTCCTCTTTGTCTTCAGTGTGCTCCAAAGGAGAAAAAGTGAGAACGCAGAAGTGTCCCAGGGAATCAACAAGTTCCCTAAGGAAAACAAGGGCGCCCTGAGGAGAAACAAATGTACCCTGAGGAGAAACAAATATGGCCTGAAGAACACAAAGGTGCCCTGAGGAGAAACAAATGTACCCTGAGGAGAAAATAATATGGCCTGAGGAACATAAAGGTGCCCTGAGGAGAAACAAAGGTGCCCTGAGGAGAAACAAATATGGCCTGAGGAACATAAAGGTGCCCTGAGGAGAAACAAATGTACCCTGAGGAACCAAAAGGTGTTCTGAGGAACACAAAGGTGCCATGAGGAGAAAAAAAAATGCCCTGAGGAACACAAAGGTGCCCTGAGGAGAAACAAAGGCGCCCCGGGGAACACAAAGGTGCCCCGAGGAACACAAAGGTGCCCTGAGGAACAAAAGGGTGCCATGAGGAAAAACAAAGATGCCCTGAGGAACAAAAAGGTGTCCTGAGAAGAAACAGGTGCCCTGAGGAACAAAAAGGTGTTCTGAGGAACATAAAGGTGCCATGAGGAAAAACAAAGATGCCCTGAGGAACACAAAGGTGCCATGAGGAAAAACAAAGATGCCCTGAGGAACACAAAGGTGCCCTGAGGAGAAACAAAGGCCCCCGAGGAACACAAAGGTGCCCCGAGGAACACAAAGGTGCCCTGAGGAACACAAGGGTGCCATGAGGAAAAACAAAGATGCCCTGAGGAACACAAAGGTGCCCTGAGGAGAAACAAAGGCGCCCCGAGGAACACAAAGGTGCCCCGAGGAACACAAAGGTGCCCTGAGCTTTCTTATTACCTAAGCCGTGAGGAACACAAAGGTGCCATGAGGAAAAACAGAGATGCTCTGAGAAACACAAAGGTGCCCTGAGGAGAAACAAAGGTGCCCTGAGGAAAAAAAAGTGTCCTGAGGAACACCAAGGTGCCCTGACGAACCAACAAAAGTGCGCCAAGAAACAAAAAAGTTCCCCAAGGAACACTGTAAGAGTATCCTGCATTACAACATAGAGCTTTGAGGAACACAAGAGTGTCCAAAGGGAAAAAAAAGTGCCCCGAGGAGCACAAAATGTCTTCGGGAACAAGAGGATGCCTTGAGAGCTAATTGGTGGCGGGCTTGTCTGTTAGTCATGCATGTAAATTTAGAAATTATGTTGCCACAACATTGTGTGTTTTTTTTTTACATCATTGTGTAACATTTCCACAGTGCATGTATTGTCATATCTTTGATATTACATAAATTATATTGCATTAATTGTGACAATATTTTTTACCATGAAATTCTACGTAATTTTCACAAACGTGGTCCTAAGGAATAAACAAAAAAAGTTCACTGAAGAACAAAAATGTGCACTGAGGAAAAAGGTGCCCTGAGGAAGACAAAGGCGCCCCTAGGAACCTAAAGATGCCCTGAGGAATGCATAAATACCTTGAAGAATACAAAGGTGCCCTGAGGAACAAAAAAGTGCCCTGAGGAGAAACAAAGGTGCCCCGAGGAACACATATAGGCACCCTGACTAAAGAGGGTTCCCTGAGAATCAAGAGGGTGCCCTGAGGAGGAAAGAGTGCAAGGTAGTCAAAAATTCCATGAAAAAACACTAAAGTGCCCAGAAGGACCAAAAAAGTGCCCTAAGTAACACAAGAATGCCTGTTGAACAAAAAAGTGCCCCGAGGAACAAAAAAGTTCCTTAATATCTTTGATGTGGTTTATGACACTATTTAATTGGAGAAGGCATCTGGACTTGGGCAGCTGGTGATCTTAAGTGGGAGGGGGTTCCAGAATTCTGCAGTTATAACTGAATATGTAGGATTTCTTAAATAAAACCTTGATTTCTCGAAATTCCGGCAACTTCCTTCGACAGCAATTTTTTCTGTCCCCTTTTATTCTCCATTCAGCTCCCTGGTAGATCCAGGAAGTTGGCTACCTGAAGCTGGTTACTTGGGAGTTACCTTGCAGCTACCTGAAATGTGAAGCTAGCTACCCGAAGCTGGTTACTTGGCAATTACCTGGCAGCTACTTGAAACTTTGGGAAGATAGCTACTTGAACTGGCTACCTGGCAGTTACTTGGCAGCTACTTGAAACTTTGGGAAGATAGCTACTTGAACTGGCTACCTGGCAGTTACCTGGTAGCTACTTGAAACTCTTCCCATTTCTGGCTGGTGACGGGGCCGGAATCCAACGCTTCGAAAAGCTGGCCGGTGACGGGGCCAACCCAGCCAGCTTTTCGAAGGGTTGGATTCCGGCCTCGTCACCTGCCAGAAATGGGAAGAGTTTCAAGCCCCTGACATTAATTTGAATGCGATTAATATCTGAAGCATCACTCTGCATCTGTTATTCATATTTCTATTTAGGACCACTGCATTTGGAACAAAAAGTCATTCATTAGACCTTTTTTTCGTGCATTATGTACAGGAATTCGTGCAAAATCAATGGTTTTTCCCTGTCACTGGACCTGACATGACAAAATCAAGTGTTTATTTTCCTCCTAATGTACCATTATATTCAAAGTTTCTTTGCACAATTCATGAGAATATAACTTTGAATTTATATTTAGTTCACATTCAATTTTTTTTTGGTCTTATTTCATTGATTAAATTGATACAATAAACGTGTCACTAATTTATGTCAATATTTTTGTCAACTCCGTTACTTGCCATAGCTCGGTTCGTTATTCTTTTTTATGAGCTATTTTCAATGAAAATCATCAGACGCATGTGCGCAATAGTACCACTGCCTTGCAGACTTCATAAAACATGTATTCAATAAATTAAGACAAAATATTCATAGAAAATGTTTTTGGTCTCACCGAAATGTCCCCTCTGTTTCCTTCATTTCCAAGCTTACCAAATAATAGTTTTAAAGAGTGATTTCATGTATGTATTGCTGAGTGTGACAGCGTTTAATAGTCCGCAATTATTTTATCTTATCTCCAAAATAAAAAGCAGTAATGAGCGAAAAGCAAAAAATTGTTCCCCTCCGTTACCGTCCACTCCGTTACCAGATCAAAATAAGAAAATGACATTTGGACCAAAAAATCTACTGATATGAGATGAAGTACTTCTGAAAATAATAGTAACACCAATATTTTATTGTTTTTCCTTTAGTTGTTCTTCCTGCAGTCAATTTTTTACATCAAAATTCCCCTCCGTTACCACATTGTCCCCTCCGTTACAGGACATTTTTGCTATACCCTTTGTCCCAAAATTTGAGAATGGCCCGTACACATGGATAAAGTTTAGTACATATATGCCTTATAAGGTCTAGTAGTGCCTTTTGAAAGGTCTGATCGAACATATTACATAATTTTTGAAATATTGAAAACCAAAACAATTATTCTTTGTTTCTGGCACAGGACTCAGTCACAATTGCATGTACAATTGTAAATGGATTAAGTTTGGCACACATATGCCTTACATGGTCTAGGTGTGCCTTTTCATGATCTAACTGATAGATAGTCTATACTTTTTGTGTAATATTGAGAAAAAATATTTAAAATACTTTTTTTTCGCATGGGAGCCAAAAGTTCCCCACTATTGCATATACAGCAACGAAATGTTCCACACATATCACCTATACAATGTAGCAGAGCCTTTTGATGTGTATTTAACACTTTTTGAATCATTGGAAAAAATTGAGAAAACAATAACAGCATTATATTTTTTGGTTTCCAACTGACAGCTCATAACCTATACTTTGTATGTGCATAAAACTGCACCATATGCATAAATTAGCCTAATAATTAAGACCTCTTCCTGGTTTTACAAACTCTGGCAAGCAGATAGGCAGATCTCTCTCTCTCTCTCTTGTGTGTGTACCTAGGTTGCTAGGCCGCTCGAACCTGAAATAGGGAGCTACACGTTTACATTATGTATTTCAATCATGATTTTCTTTATTTTTTCAGTAATTGTTTTTAGTTTCAGGTAGTTGTCCTCGTAAATGTCTTTGAGTTGTATTTTGTTGGTGTCGTCCGGGTGGATTTTAGTGCAATTTTGCAGTACGTGCTCTGTTGTTTCGTTTTGGTTCTTGCACATTCTACATAGGGTATCTCGGTATTTACCCTTGTAGTTGTTTTTAACATCCAGCATTCTGATTCGTGCTTTGAAGATAGTGCTGGCTTGTTTTCTTGTTAGTTTATTTAGGTATCCTTTTCTTTTCTTGGTTTCCCATTTTGTGTTTTCCAGAAGGGTCTTTACTTTTGATTTTTCTTGGGATTGTCGTTCTATTCTTTCTTTGAACTTTTCTTTGATTTTTTTTGCTATCGTTCTCTTTCTGACTTTTTCTGGTTCGGACATGTCTTCTTCCGTTATGTTGTATTTTGCCATTGTTTCTGAAATTGTTTCTCTCCAACCTCCCTTGGTTTCATCGTTCATCATAGTTGTCAGTAGGTGGTTAGCAGTTGTTCTCAGTCTGCTGGTCATTCTCATCCGGTTTTTGTCCATCATGGCCTCGAAGTCAAGGGTTCCCGTCTCCATGTAGACAGCCTCGTTGGGTGTTGATTGTGGCGTCATCAGTAGTCTTTTGATGACGTTCGTCCATATACTGTTCAGTTCTCGTAGTTCTGTCTTGTTTGGGCTGAGGGCTTCAATTCCGTATGTCACTATTGGCTCTATGCAGGTTTCTATAATTTTCAACGCTGCTTCCAGTTGGATCCCTTTCAGATCAGAGTCGTCGCATATTGTCATCATCGTTTGGTATGCTGCTTCCACTTTTGATTTGGTCGATTTGATATGCTCCTTTAGGTTATTTTTGTTATTTAGGATCACTCCGAGGTACTTGTATGTTTCTGTTCGTTCTACCTGCATTTCTCCGAGCATATATGTTTTGCTTTCGTCGGTTTTCCCCATTGTCATGATTTTGCTTTTTTCTGCTCCAAATTTTATGTGATATTTTCTTGCGATTTCATGGGTTATATTAAGCATTTTTTCCATTTCTTGTTCGTTGTTTGTTATCAGTGCTACGTCATCCATCCATAGTAGGCATCCTACGGTTTCCTGGTTGTTATATTTGACTCCGATGTTCTCTTTTATGATTGCTTTGCTTATTTCGTCCATTAGCAGAGCATATTGGTTGACTGACAGTACTCCTCCTTGTCGTATGCTGTCCTTTATGTTGATTTCCCTGGTTGGTCCGTGTGCCGTTTGTATCGTGGCTGTTAGGTTTTCATTCAGCTTCTTTATAATTTGCCAGTCTTTTCCTTCCACTCCGTTGTTTCTCATTACATACATTATCCCGTCCAACCAGGCTTTGTCGTACGCTTTTGTGACATCTAGGAAAGTTATGAGAACTTTTCTGTTTGTTTTCTTGGCTCTGTTGATTGTGTTTTTTAGGACCATCAGGTGGTCGTTTGTGGCTCTTCCTTTTTTTCCCCCTGCCTGGTGGTCTGTCATTCTGATGTTTGGTGTTATTCGGTTGTTGATTATTCTCTCGAAAATTTTTCCCAGGTTGCTGGCTAGGGTTATTCCCCTTTCGTTTGAGCATTTTCCTTTTGTTCCTTTTCCTTTATACAGTCTTTTTATGTTTCCCTTTTGCCATTCCGGTGGTATGTCCTCTTTGTTGAGTATTGCGTTAAGTAGGGATCTGTGTATATCCATTGTGTGGTGGTCGGCTTCAATCAGGATTTCGTTTGGGATGTTGTCCGGGCCTACCGCCTTTTCCTTTTTAGTTTTTTTCGGATGATTCGGAGTTCCTTTCTTGAGATTGGTTCCGCGGTGGCTGTCTTTTCTCTCATCCATTGGGAGACTCTGTTTTTTATATTCTCTGTGCTTTCTTCCGTTCCAGGTTCACCCTCTCTTGCCTGGTATAGGTCTTCGAAGTAGTTTGCTATGTATTCTTTGGCTGTGTGTTCATCTGTGATTTTAACGCCGTCTTCGGTTATTGTTACTTCCTCTTCCTCTGCTTTGTTTTTCTTTAGTTTCTTTGCAACTTTCCATATTGTGTCTGTCTTTGTTTTCGCATCCTTGGCTATTTTCTTTATGGTGTTCTCTGTATGCGCCTTGGCGTCTTTTTCTATATTTTCGCGGAGTGCTTTTTGTGCTTCGATGTATTTTCCTATATTCTCTCTTATGTTGTTGGGGTGATTTCTTGGGTTTATTAGTTTCTGCATTTCTCTCATTCTGTTTCTTGCTCTTTTCGTTTCTTCACTTTCCTTCTTCTTCCCACCGCTTTTGATCGTGATCTTTGGGATATATTTGTTGAGTCCATGCTCTATCATGTCTCGATATACCTCGTAGTTGTTGCTTTGGTTTTTTTCATGTTCTTTTTTTATATGGTTGTTGAATTGTTCCCAGGCTCTTTTGTTGTCCAGGTCCCATATTTTGTGGCAGGGCAGTGGGAAAATTCACATTGCTGAAGGCCACGACTTGACCACTTACTAATATGCAATTTGGTAAAAACATCAATTTTAAGGTGTAATTGTAATCTTCTGAATGTGTTATTCGCCATAAGGTTTGCTGCTGCGCAGCCTATGTTTTCTCTTGTAATTATTGGCCATGCTATGCATAGGACGGTAATGCAGTGATATCCATCCGATGTGAATCACAATCTCGAGCCTCCAGGCCCAATCAAACCATTCCAAGGGTTTATTTTATATGTATTTCTCAGTTATAACATTGTACATTGTGCCAATTTTGTCTTCTTTTAGTTAATGCCCAGCGTTGGGTGGGTCTGTCTGATTTAGCGCTGACATTTTCTTGTGTAGGCCTATTTGCACTGTCATAAACATGTCACACATGTGGAGTGCGACCATGTTTCACACTCAGAATTGCAGGGCGTTGAATGGACATTCTATCTTTCATTGTGTTCAATTCCAATCAATTTTGTTTAATTTCTCTTCAATGGACCACCTTCAAATGCTCTTCACCATTTAGGCCGAAGTGCAATTCCATTTCTCACCTCCCTTTCATCTCAGACTCATCTATCACAATTGTACCAAAGATTTTCAATTATCTTCATACTTATTTCATTCCATTTAAACTCTTAAAACTGTTTTGTACCTTACCTCCTGAGGGCATCACAGCGTGGTGGTGCCCTCAGGGCACTTCGGATTCGGACTGGCGGGCCCTCGGAATAGCGGGCCTCTAGCGACGTTCGTAAACGGTGCCCTAGGGGCACCTCAGACTGAAGGTGCCCTGAGGGCACCTCGGAGTGGCGGGCCTTCGGAGAGACGGGCCTCGGACTCACGGCCCTCGGAGCTGTCCATTTGGGTCTCTTGTTCACACCAGTGAAGCCAAGCTTCATCACAAGTCTTAATTCAGTCAAGAAACTCCCCATTGCCACCTGAATCTCCCAAATCTGGCTTGCAGGAGTGCTTTCCTACAAACGTTCAGTGTAAGAATACACATAATTGCTGTGCTTGAAAGTGTATTTAGAAGCTATGCTATCATGTTTGGTGACACCCTATGAGTCCGAGGGCCCGCCAAATCGCGGGCCCGCGAGTCCGAAGGCCCGCGAGTCCGAAGGCCCGCGAGTCCGAGGTGCCCTGAGGGCACCTTGAGTCTGAGGTGCCCTGAGGGCACCGCTTACGATCGTCTCCAAAGGCCCACAAGTCCGAGGGCCCGCCAGTCCGAAATGCCCTGAGGGAATCGCCTCTCTCTCTGATGCCCTCAGGGGAAATGGATAGTCAATCTGACTGTCAATCTATCTGTCCATCAATCTAATTGTATCTCTATCTATTTATCTATCTGCTTGCCTCTCTGTCGAGCTGTCTCAAGATAGTCTCACCTGGACTTATAAATGTGGTACCGTAATATGGAGTGAATAGGGACAAAATTGGGACATTTCTATCCCAGCATGGACACCAATGATCTCAAAAATGAAAATTTAGTTTCAGTCTGTGTCTAAACTCAGGCCTTACTTCCCCTTGAAGCTTTCAAAGATATCTCAAATTCTCAATGATTTAGGCCCAGAAAACCACTTAACTGTCCCTATTCACCACGTAATATGGGGTGAATTGTGCTTCCTGTCTTGTCTGGGTGGTTTATAGTTGTGAATTATCATTAGTAAACATGTTTAACACGACAAAAATTATTATTGAATATTTCTACAAATCAACTTCCTGTGAAATATGCCTCAAAAGCTGATGTTTTCTGCAAATTTTACTGATGATAAAATTCTGGACTTAATCCACGGCAGATGAAGCCAATTTCAACAATTTTAACGTAAAATCCATTTAAATTAATCAATATCAAAATGTGTAGGGTTATTTTGGACATTTCTGTCACTCTACCACTTACTCGGGTCTGAACCTGTGACTAAAGAGGCAGAGCCTCATGTCACATTCACTTTGCTTGTTTTCTAAAACCATTTAAAACTCATTTGGGCCAAAATGTTCTTCCTTTATAGCATTGTCTATTTGTGAATCCATGTGATTTCTTGAAAATGCTTGTTTATTACAATTTCAGAAGTTTTCATCCTATATTTAAAATTTATATCAGTTAATTTTCTGCAATGTCAGCAGTACTATCTCCAACATGTTTTTGATATCACTTCACCTCTGGTTTGGTTTCAGGTGCTCTTACTGCTTTGTGTTTGTAAGCAAAAAACGAGCCTGAAATTACCTTCGGCTTGGTTTTCTTTTAATAGCACAAGGGCTAATTTAACTGGGTCAGTCAAATTTTGGAGAAAAACTACAACAAGTATATATACTTAAAGTGCCCTGTAAGCAAAAACAATCTGTTTCATGTGCGCTATGTTTGACTCCACTGCCTATCCTCTTCAATGCCTATTAAAATGTATTTATGCAGTAAATTTTACACTAAAATTTCTTGGATACAGCTTATGTACATTGAGCGCTATTAAAAACACATTGCAAAATGGCAAAAAAAATGGCGCTTTCTTTCAAAATACCGCAATGAAATTTTGCATACTCTTAGTCGTTGTCATCAGGTAGGGACGACAGGGCACTTTGTTGTTCCCCGGAGCACTTTGTTATTCCTCTGGACACTTTGTTCTTCCTCAGAGCACTTTGCTGTTCCTCAGGGCACTTTGTTGTTCCTTAGGGCACTTTGTTGTTCCTCAGGGCACTTTGTTGTGGTCCTCAGGGCACTTTGTTGTTCCTCTGGACACTGTTCCTCAGGGCACTTTGTTGTGGTCCTCAGGGCACTTTGTTGTTCCTCTGGACACTTAGTTTTTCCTCTGGACACTTTGTTGTTCCTCAGGGCACTTTGTTGTTCCTCTGGATACTTTGTTGTTCCTCTGGACACTTTGTTGTGGTCCTCAAGGCACTTTGTTGTTCCTCTGGACATTTAGTTTTTCCTCTGGACACTGTTCTTCCTCAGGGCACTTTGTTGTTCCTTAGGGCACTTTGTTGTTCCTCAGGGCACTTTGTTGTTCCTCTGGACACTTTGTTGTGGTCCTCAGGGAACTTTGTTGTTCCTCTGGACACTGTTGTTCCTCAGGGCACTTTGTTGTTCCTCAGGGCACTTTGTTGTTCCTCGGGGCACTTTGTTGTTCCTCTGGACACTTTGTTGTTCCTCTGGACACTTTGTTGTTCTTTAGGGCACTGTGTTGTTCCTCTGGACACTTTGTTGTTCCTCAGGGCACTTTGTTGTTCCTCTGGACACTTTGTTGTTCCACAGGGCACTTTGTTGTTCCTCTGGACACTGTGTTGTTCCTCAGAGCACTTTGTTGTTCCTCAGGGCACTTTATTGTTCCTCAGGGCACTTTGTTATTCCCCAGAGCACTTTTTTCTAACTCGGGGCACACTTGTGTTCTTTGGAGCATTCTCATGTTACCCAGAATACTTTTGTTCCAGAGCCCACTTTATTGTTCCTAGCTGAGGGCACACAATGTGAACACAACATTGCTAATTGGTGTAGGGCTTGTCTGTTCATCACTTAGAAATGCATCGCAGAAATTATGTTGCCATAGCGTGAACAGGATGTCGAGATTTTTTACACTGTTGCAACAACCTCATATTCTAATGTCGCATCTTTGACATTGCTTTACAAAGTTATGAAAATGATGCTGCAATGTCACTTGCCCACATCATAATTATCTTGAACGTTACTTCACAATGTTGTAACAAAGTAATTTCTACAATAAAATTCTATGGAATAAAGTGAAAAGCAAGAAAGCAAGCAGCCTGCTGTATTGTATACAAACTGTCATTTTATGCCATTAAGCAAAAAACGAGCCTGAAATTACCTTCGGCTTGGTTTTCTTTTAATAGCACAAGGGCTAATTTAACTGGGTCAGTCAAATTTTGGAGAAAAACTACAACAAGTATATATACTTAAAGTGCCCTGTAAGCAAAAACAATCTGTTTCATGTGCGCTATGTTTGACTCCACTGCCTATCCTCTTCAATGCCTATTAAAATGTATTTATGCAGTAAATTTTACACTAAAATTTCTTGGATACAGCTTATGTACATTGAGCGCTATTAAAAACACATTGCAAAATGGCTAAAAAAATGGCGCTTTCTTTCAAAATACCGCAATGAAATTTTGCATACTCTTAGTCGTTGTCATCAGGTAGGGACGACAGGGCACTTTGTTGTTCCCCGGAGCACTTTGTTATTCCTCTGGACACTTTGTTGTTCCTCAGGGCACTTTGTTGTTCCTCTGGACACTTAGTTTTTCCTCTGGACACTTTGTTGTTCCTCAGGGCACTTTGTTGTTCCTCTGGACATTTAGTTTTTCCTCTGGACACTGTTCCTCAGGGCACTTTGTTGTTCCTTAGGGCACTTTGTTGTTCCTCAGGGCACTTTGTTGTTCCTCTGGACACTTTGTTGTGGTCCTCAGGGCACTTTGTTGTTCCTCTGGACACTGTTGTTCCTCAGGGCACTTTGTTGTTCCTCAGGGCACTTTGTTGTTCCTCGGGGCACTTTGTTGTTCCTCTGGACACTTTGTTGTTCCTCTGGACACTTTGTTGTTCTTTAGGGCACTGTGTTGTTCCTCTGGACACTTTGTTGTTCCTCAGGGCACTTTGTTGTTCCTCTGGACACTTTGTTGTTCCACAGGGCACTTTGTTGTTCCTCTGGACACTGTGTTGTTCCTCAGAGCACTTTGTTGTTCCTCAGGGCACTTTATTGTTCCTCAGGGCACTTTGTTATTCCCCAGAGCACTTTTTTCTAACTTGGGGCACACTTGTGTTCTTTGGAGCATTCTCATGTTACCCAGAATACTTTTGTTCCAGAGCCCACTTTATTGTTCCTAGCTGAGGGCACACAATGTGAACACAACATTGCTAATTGGTGGAGGGCTTGTCTGTTCATCACTTAGAAATGCATCGCAGAAATTATGTTGCCATAGCGTGAACAGGATGTCGAGATTTTTTACACTGTTGCAACAACCTCATATTCTAATGTCGCATCTTTGACATTGCTTTACAAAGTTATGAAAATGATGCTGCAATGTCACTTGCCCACATCATAATTATCTTGAACGTTACTTCACAATGTTGTAACAAAGTAATTTCTACAATAAAATTCTATGGAATAAAGTGAAAAGCAAGAAAGCAAGCAGCCTGCTGTATTGTATACAAACTGTCATTTTATGCCATTAAGATTGTGAAAAACTGCAACAGACCATTAAATATATAGGCCCTACATATATATATGAAATTCCGAGCAGGTAGGTTATTGAAGGGCAATTTGCGAGAATAACTGTGATGAATCTTTTGTACAGTTGTTTTAGTCCAGAAACAAAATTTGTTGTATTTGCCAGTATATGATTGGAATTGATAAAAACAATTGGCAACTCCGGTGAGAGGAAGTGAAGAGTCTTAATTATATACACTGCCCTACAAAAGTTTCAAAAATACTTCACTTCAACACAGTTTTTATCAATTACAACATCAAGGAATATGGAAACTAAAATTCAGGCAATAAGGTGACTTTATTTCATCGTTTTATGGTCATTTGGGGTGACATTTTAATAATTTTCTAGATCTATCATGTTATCTTTTTTATAAAAAGCCGAAACAACAGTTATCTTGCAGCTTCATGACACTTAATCCTTATTAAAATGTTTCCACTGGTTTGATATTATTTTAACACTAGCTGTTCACCCGTTAGGGTTTCTTGCTTTTCAAAAATGCGCCAGGTTCCAGGTTCTTCCCAGGTTCTTCTCAGGTTCGAGTAATGTGAAGGCAGGTCCTATTTGCAGGTTCCAGTCAGCTACTACAGCGGGTGTACAGCACTACAAACACTGAGAGACTCCATGGAGTTGTTGGAAATATGATTTTTTCTAAATGCATTACACAACTGAATTTCTGGGAGCTGGGTAGTTACATATATTGGACATAGAAGTTCAATCAGTGTGGCAAAAGATGCAGAATTTAGAGGCCTGCAATATGATATGCATTACTGGCGTTGATGTGGCAGAGAAATATATAGGTTCCAGATTTGTGTGTGGTAACTACAAACACTGAGAGACTGGAGTTGTTGGAAATATGATTTTTTTCTAAATGCATTACACAACTGAATTTCTGGGAGCTGGGTAGTTACATATATTGGACATAGAAGTTCAATCAGTGTGGCAAAAGATGCAGAATTTAGAGGCCTGCAATATCATATGCATTACTGGCGTTGATGTGGCAGAGAAATATATAGGTGGCAGATTTGTGTGTGGTAAATGTGCTTTTTGTGAAACTCCCAATAGGAATATTTGGTAACTGGGCAGTTATATTGGCCATAGCAGGTCAGTCTGTATATCAAAAGATGCGGAATTCAATGGCCTTTAATATTAAATGCATCACAGCCCTTGTTGTGGCAGATAAATATACAGATGGGATATCTATGTGTGAAAAAACGTGTTTTTTGGCCGAATTCGCAAGATAAATTTGTGTAACTATAGAAATAATGAATTTTGATAGGTAAAAGTCGCCCTATCACCTCTGACTGCATGCAGTTAAAAAAAAAGTACCATTCAGTGTTGCTATTATTATATATTATATAATTTTGCTTTCTCTCTCTCTTTTTTTTTTCTTTTTTGGGATGGGGGGAGGGTGGCCCTTTGATAGCAACATCATAGATGTTTTAAAAGGGTCACCCATCTTGAAGCAATTGCCACTTTTGTAAATATTGAAACATTGTATTATTGTGTTTGCTTTTGAGAGAAATAAAAAATATCTGTATCTAAATCTGAATCCTATCGGGAACTTCGGATGAATTGACAGGCTGAGGAGTGTAATTGAAGGTCTCATGATTTGAGAGAAAAAAGGCTTATGAGTGAGATGAGATTTCTGCTATGGCTATTATTATGATTAGATAGTTTCAGACGCAAAAATGGTTGTTGGAAAACTAGACAAAAATACGATTTTAGGTTATTTTTGGGTAAAAAAATGCTGAAACAGCTCAAGAAAGATCATTTTTACTTATAGATCTTTGTGGATTGGCGGTCCACTGGAAAAATTAATTTTCTTATTTTCAATTTGCAAACTGACTTTGCCATACCATCAACAGTTTTCTGTTGGTCTCCTAATCTTCTCATTTGATCAAGTACCTCAAGTCATTAATTGGTTTGTTTATTGTCAACTCTGCAGCTAGACAGCACTGAATCAACTGATTAACCATAACTGACACAAACAAAACATTTTTAAGCCAGTGACATGACACGACCAAGTTGAAGTTAATTTTGAAACTGTTTGGGCCGCTATTCCGCAAACAGCTCTGAGAATAGACAGTCTATGATAATACTTCATGGTGACCCAAAATTATTCAAAATTTCTATTTTTGAGTTGTCAAAGTCAAATTTTTAGACAGGCTTTGTGTGGTTTGAAACTGCTGTTAAGATTATATTTCAACAGTTGAAGCGCTTAAAAATGATGAAATTTCATGAAGTTAGAAGATAACTGGGCTGTATCAACTTTTTATAAAATAGCATGCTATGAGATATTTAGAAATTTATTTAATTCTTCCAAAATGGCTTAAGGTGGCTCGATACTCGTGAACTTTCCAAGATAGGATTTCTTAAGAAGAGTTTAGAATGATCCAAAATATAGTTTGTAGCAAGGATATGTAAAAAAAAGTGGTTGCAACCAGCCTTTCTTTCAAAATATTTGAGGTTATGTACAAGAAAGTCAGTCCACGCAAACCCGAAAAACTCAATTTTTTTCTCAGCTTTTTTACTGTGAAGTTTGCCCTGCCATTCAGTGGTCATGCATCCCATATTATGCAATAAAGCATGAAATCAAAGAGGAAACTTTAATGGAAAAACTGATTACAATTTCAAAGATATATATTTAGTTCAAAGGGCTTTCCAAGGGGCTCGGAATCAAAATATTGATTTTGACAATTTTAACTTTTTTAATAAACCATGGCGCTAAAAAAAATTGGCTAGATAGGATTTCTCATTTCTTTGTCATTTATTTCCAAATATTTGTGAGGAACAATAAAATACATGAGAGAAGGTTTGTTACCGCGATGGATTTTGATATAAAAATTTATTTATATCTCAAAGTCATTTTTGAGAAATTAGACCTGCTTGCCGAAAGTCGGCTTTTGAAATATTCTATTCAAACTTAAAAGCTGTAACTCTGTGTGATTGTAGTCCTCTTCACAGCGCATCTAATGCTTTAAACCAGAAGGCTCTAACCCCAATAGAAGTAGCGCAAATGGCAAACGAAGCGGCTGTCGCACTGAATTATAAAAAACCAAAAAAGCTGCCCAGAGAGCTCAATATGCTGCTGTTGCTATGGTGACGTCGCCATTGCTTGGCCACGAGTAGCGAGCCACCTTAAATGACGTAACAAAGACACCTTATCGCTTTAATATGAGTTCTGATAATGTATGATGTAAGTATAAAATGAAAATCACTTTTCTAGGTGTATTCAAACTTTTGGAGGGTAGCGTGTAGCATATATATATATGATTGCACATGAAGATTGAAGAATAAGAAAGAGTTCAACTCTAATCTGACGTTTCAACATTTCAATACAATGTAGCAATCAGATAGGCACTCCAATCTGACACTGCAGTACGACTGTGGCAATTCAATAGCAATTAGGAGCTATTAGGCAATACAATAGCAATTAGGCAGTTTAATACATTGTAGCAATCAAGCAATTCAATAGCAATCAGGCAATTCAATAGCAATCAGGTAACTCAGTAGCAATCAGGTAAGCTTCATAAAGCCCTGAAAGCTTCAGAAACTTATAGTGCCCTCAGGGCACCTTGGCAATGCCCTGAGGACATTTCGGACTGACGGACCTTCGGAATGCAGGGCCTTGCCACTCCTCCAGGTGGGACCCTAACATTCGGAGTGGTGGGCCCTCATAGTGATGCCCTCAGGGCTCCATAAGCAGGGTATGCCCTCAGGACATTACTATGCCCTGAGGGCACCATGATGCCCTCAGGGCATCAAAAATTCGGACTGGCGGGCCCTCGGAATGACGGACCTTCGGAATCGCCGCCCCTCGGACTGGCGGGCCCTCGGACTGGCGGGCGGACACCATCATGTTTCTTGTGCCAAATATTGTCAATATCACAAGTGGTGTCATACCTTCTCTCGACCAATGAAAATGGCAGGAAAAATGATGTATTTTCTACCACTGGTGTCTACAATTATGAAATCTTCTGTAACGGAATAGGACAAAGTTCAGTTGGAGCAATTTGATCTATTCCAAATACTTTGTTGTTGTTGGTCAGCCCAGGTATTATCTGTCTGGTTATAATAAAAAAAAAATTCTTTAAAAAAAAAGAATTGTAGCCAGCATTGGAATATTAAGAGAATTATTTTGCATTGAATTTTACATGCATGAAGTTTTAAGAATGGGAAATTCGCATTTAATGGCATTATCAGTAGCTATTCAATTTTTTTAACATGTATAGGCCTAAATGTTCACTAACACTATCTGAGATCATAATCCCTTCGCTTTACGAAATG
The DNA here is from genome assembly GCA_026936325.1 of Platynereis dumerilii. Classification (NCBI taxonomy): domain Eukaryota; kingdom Metazoa; phylum Annelida; class Polychaeta; order Phyllodocida; family Nereididae; genus Platynereis; species Platynereis dumerilii. The sequence goes on along the minus strand of JAPTHN010000102.1, from coordinate 261,674 downwards.
TATTTCCCCATCCGATCGAACTTGGGCCCAGAACCTCAAAGTTTTATAAAAACAGTTAACATCTCCACCTATTCAGCAACCATGATTTTCTGAATATTCGTGGAAATAAAACAATGATACCTTCTTCACCATTATAAAACAGCTGTCAAATGCAGGGGATTTACTACGATCACACTCCCTCAAAAAGTGTGGTAACGTTTCTGAGAAACAATCAAATCAGTAAACAATCAAAAACCAGTAAATTATAGGCCTAAGTAACTGTAGTTGGAATTACAGAGTAGATGATGCAAGTTTCTCAGGGCTTGGGGGCTGGGGCTTGCCTTTCCACGTTTTTGCAGGGTCTATGCATGTACTGTGAGTCAGTGTGAGACGCAAGTGTGAAGTGAGTTCCAAAGCTTATTTCGTGATTATGCCTGTTTCATTGCTTTAATTAATTTTCCAAATATAGTGATATTCATAAAAAGGCCAGATGACTGGGAAAAAATATCCTATAATCATGTACCTAGCATATATATTCATTTTGCAAATTTTCGTGGGATTCGAAGCATGAATCTTCTGCTCCTGAGGCAGCTGGCTAAGCCACTCACCCACAGAGGCTCACGCAACCTTGGAGATCAGAACCCTTTATGATGTAGGTAGAGCTAATTTAGAAACTTCCGAACACAGAAACTAATGACGTGCCCCAGTTTGTGTATCTGAAGTCGTAGAAGAAATACTAGCCAGATGAGCAGACGATATTCCTAAGCAGATAGTTCTGCTCTGGATCTGAGATGCTGTCTACAAAAAGAAGCTTCTCAAACATGTGGGAAAAGCCAAACTGAGAGTGACTGATGATCTGATCAGGTGTGGCTAACATCAGAGTTGTGATAAACATTACATCATAATATTTATTTTATTTCCATGGTGAAGAACCTGACAATTACGGACATCTGGTTTATTGTGTGGCTTCATGTTAACTTTTCAAAATATGCTTTTTTATACCAACAGGGCACGTGTGTCAGTAGAACGATGTTAAGGTGGCCGGACCTCGGTTGCGACTTTCCGCCGTCAACCAAGGTAGACTAGGCCAAATTGGCTTGAAAGTAGGAATTGAGTATGTTACTCCCAGGTAAGGTAAGGCATGGTTTGGACTGGAAGCTGTTCGCAGATCGTTTATTCTCATGCCATCCTGCAGCCATGGTCCAAGAGAGTGAAAACCAAGATTTTCGGTTAATCCCAATCCGAAATTTTTGAGTGTCGTGGATCCTGATGTCTTCTAACTTTATGAGCAAGTAAGGTCACTGACTTACAGCCACGGATTGTGGAGGGATAGTCACCCATTTATATGATTGTGAAGAAAGGAGATGATGTTGGAGATCCTGTCTGGTATTTTGAATTGGCTGGTGGTATATGCCCCCAAGCCTTCGGGTAGTCAATACGGCTTGTCAAATTTTGAGTGATGGGAATGTAGGCTCACTGGATGCGATGAGGGTCTCGTCCCATTTGATAGTAGTAGGCTGGAAGTGCGACATTCAGTCGCCCCGTCGAGTGTCGTGAGGCAGTAACTGGTGTGGCACTGGAGGAAACATTATGAGCTCTTAAACTGGTTTGGAGTTGATTAGAGTATTGGATGGGCTATAGAACAGCAAATATCCGCCGGCCCTCCCCCACTGTGACTTTCCGCCATCAGCTGGGCTCGCCATGACATCACTTCTAGGCCCATTTGTCCAGCACCTTTGGGGTTCTGTTCCCCACACTGGTCCTATCCTTGTCCCTGCTGGCACAGTCTTGTACTTGGGATGATGGCCCTTACCGACAGGGCAAAGCACTTGACAAAACACAGATGGTCGTCTCGCAACACTAATCTGGGGTGTGATAGCTGAACAGGACCCCGATTCAAGATTCTCGCTGAAGGCTTTCTCAGTCATTTAACCATGGTCTTGTGTCGTGGTATCTGGAAAACAATTGAGTATAAAATTGTGATTTTTAATTAGTTATAGCCTACCGGGAGTTGAGGCATGGGAATGAATTTAAGAAATTGGTTTCGGGAAGGTAGTCTTGGCACTACCGATAGAGTTATATTAAGCAGGAGGATAGGTTTAAACATGAAGGTGAGGACGAATTAACAGAAAGATTTAGTCCAAAAATCCACAAATGTGTGGCAACAGTAAGAGGAAAAATTATTGAGACAATCTGAATATGATGGGAGAACAGCTACGAAGGTATTGTAGCAAGAAATTTAAGGGAGTAGAGGAGCAGAAATGTCAATGGCACGAATGGTACATGAATACGTTGTTTTTTTTTTTGTTTTTTTTTTAATTCTTTTTTTTTTTTTTTTTCTTAAATTTTTTTTTTTTATTTTTTTTTTTTATTATTATTATTTTTTATTTAATCTATATATATACGATTTTACGAAGGTGTGGTGGGATAAGAAAGAGAACCATAAAGGTCTAGTGGCACCAATTTAATGGGATGAAGGTGCTGTGGCAAGAAATTTAAGGGAGGGAAGTGTGGCAGAAAGAAGAATAATGCCACGAAGATGAGGTGGCAGAAAAATAAAGTGTTTTATCTGCTATTTGTTAATTTTATCTTAAAATTGTTAATTTGAAGACCACGAGGAGGTGGCAGAAAGATAATACCACAATGGTGTGGTTGGAAATAAATTATAAATTAGTCCTATCTTTGACTGTTAATTAGAAGACCACAAACTTGGTGATGGTGGAACAAGATAATGCCACGAAGGTATGGTGGAAGAAAATAAATTGTTTTATTTTTACATATATATGTAAAATTAGAATGCCACGAAGGATTGGTGGCAGAACAACTGACTGCCACGAAGGTGCGGTGGCAGAAAAAGAATGCCATGAAGGTGTGGTGGCAAGAGAATAAATTATTGTTTTATTTTTATATATGTTTAATTAGAATGCCACGAAGGTGTGGTGGCAGAAGGACTCACTGCCACAAAGGTGTGGTGGCAGAAATAGAATGCCACGAAGGTGTGGTGGCAAGAGAATAAATTATTGTTTTATTTTTATATATGATAAATTAGAATGCCACGAAGGTGTGGTGGCAGAAAAAGAATGCCACGAAAGTGTGGTGGCAAGAGAATAAATTATTGTTTTATTTTTATATGTTTAATTAGAATGCCACGAAGGTGTGGTGGCAGAAGAACTGACTGCCACGAAGGTGTGGTGGCAGAAATAGAAAGCCACGAAGGTGTGGTGGCAAGAGAATAAATTATTGTTTTATTTTTACATATACGTTAAATTAGAATGCCACGAAGGTGTGGTGGCCGAAAACTGACTGCCACGAAGGTGTGGTGGCAGAGAAAGAATGCCACGAAGGTGTGGTGGCTAGAGAATAAATTATTTATTTTTTTATATATTTTTTTTTTTATGTTAAATTAGAATGCCACGAAGGTGTGGTGGCAGAAGAACTGACAGCCACGAAGGTGTGGTGGCAAAAATAGAATGCCACGAAGATGTGGTGGCAAGAGAATAAATTATTTTTAATTTTTATATATGTTAAATTAGAATGCCACGAAGGTGTGGTGGCAGAAGAACTGACTGCCACGAAGGTGTGGTGGCAGAAAAAGAATGCCACGAAGGTGTGGTGGCAAGAGAATAAATTATTGTTTTAGTTTTATATGTTAAAATAGAATGCCACGAAGGTGTGGTGGCCAAAACTGAATGCCACGAAGGTGTGGTGGCAAAAAAAAAGAATGCCACGAAGGTGTGGTGGCAAGAGAATAAATTATTGTTTTAGTTTTATATGTTAAATTAGAATGCCACAAAGGTGTGGTGGCAGAAGTGAAAGGCCCGAAAAATAGAATTGCACGATGGCGTAGTGGCAGAAAAAAATAATTGTTGGTTTATCTTTATTTGTTAAATTAGAATGCCACGAAGGTGTGGTGGCAGAAAAAACTAAAGACAAAGGTAAGGGGGAACATATTATTAATTGTTTTAGTTTGATTTGTCAAATTAGAATGCCACGAAGGTGTGGTGGCAAGAAATTTAAGAAAGAGAAAAATGTAGAGGAGAAGGATTAAGCCACAAATGTGTGCGGCAAGAAGATAAATTATTGTTTATTTGTTAAATTAGAAGGCCACGAGGGTGTGGCAGAAGAAAGGCGATGCCCATGAGGCAGGAAATAAGAATCAGTATATAATACCTAATATATATTTATTTATTTAGTTATTTTTTGGTTTAAAATGTGATTATGTAAGATAAATGTAAGATAAATATATGGAAAATGTTGTGATCATGTATGATCTATTTATTGGAGTTGATCACCAAAGTGTGGTGAAGGTGAATTATAACGTAGGGCTATTAATGTAATGGTCAGTAAAAACTTTTTGAATGTGTATGTATTGATTATGTAAGGTGGTAGGCGTGAAATAAAAATGAGGTGTTTGTGTATGAAAATAATTATGGTGAGCACTAAAATGTGCATGGTGACCATGTAATATTACTAGTGATAAAGTAAGAAAGTGGTGAAACGTGATGATCAGAATAATTAATGTTGATTGTGCGATAAAATGCGATAAGGTATTATATAGTTCCAAGGAACAGAATACATTAAGCATGTGAAGTTGGAATAAAAAGTGAATGAAAATTAAAAAGAATACATCCCTGCAGAATCAAAATATGATGGATTGTGCTGTCAGCGTCTTGGCCCATTGATGACAGGTACCTAGGGGAAGCTTGAGGTCACTGAGTGCAAATCTATGATTGGTTGGCATGGATACCAACTTCATTTTCAACAGGCTCAATAATGAATGATTCCACGTTGTGAGTATGCGAAGTGTGATCACAAAGTTCAAACTAAATATTGGTTGCCATGGCTACCATCTTCTGGTGAGCTCGTGCACTGTGCATCAGCCTGGATGAGTCAGCAGAATTCCACGTGGTCTTGCATTGAGCAGGCTGCAATCCCCTAATGAGGAGTTGTAATCAGCTGTCATGATGGTAAGTGTGGTCCCGAATAAGGCCTGAGATCTTCTGGGACTGGTGTGAGCTTCACTTTGATGGGTAAGCCTGCATACAAGCAGTAAAAGCTGAAAATCTTGACAGAAATTGCTGGCAGCTTCACTCTTCATCAAACGTCACAAGTGGAATGACTGTCCACCAGGGTGCAGGAGAGTGGCGCTTGCGGCGCCACCTCGTGTCGTCTTCCGTCCTTGCACACAAATCCGTTTCGCTTTGCTGAAACGGTCCTTAAAAATATGCTTTTTTATACCAACAGGGCACGTGTTATGTTTATTTATACCAACGCGACAACACGTGTTTAAGTGCAAACTCAAAACTACCAATTTTTAAGAGGACTGCTTGGCCTGCTTATAAATGAAACAATGCCTTGTTTTGACATGATTGTATCCCCATCTTCCATTCACAAAGTTTGTTTGTTTGTTTGTGTTTTACGCCTCTGCAGCACCTTAGTGGGCTATATCGAGGCAGGCGATCGCTGTATGATGATCAGATGAGAAGACTGTGAGTCTGGCACATACCCTATTAATTCAGGGATGCCCAGGGTCTTTCAGTTGCCCCAGCATAGAACACTGGATACAACCCGCCTCCATTTAATGTTCCATGGGCTCGGACTAAAGTGAGTTCCCTAGGTGAGATTTGAACCCACGCGCTCAAAGCCAGTTGCCAAGCGCACTTACCAATTAGGCCACGGGCGAACTCCCATTCACAAAGTCATTGTTCAACCATCATCCTCTTAAAGTCACCTGAGAAGATGGCAGCTTTCACAGGCTGCATTTAGCAATAAGAGGAAGCCTGAAATATTACTAAAAGCCTGGAAACTTCAGAAAGTAAAAAATGCCCTTCGGAGAATATCATGTTATCAGGTGTGATCTTGGAAGTTGGAACACGTGCTGGATTGATGTGGGATGGAGTCATAGTATAGTAGGCCAGGAATAATCGAAAGAGAGTTGGCCTCTGCAGCCCTCCGCCTTCTCGCTGTATCCCCAATTTAAATAGGCCTTTTCTCAGTGAAATTCACACTTTAGAATTTGAAAAGCTCTTTCTCAAAATACTGATTGAGGCAGCTGGTGAATTTACAGTAAAAAAAATTATGAATAGGTTACAACTCACATTGAGCTGTTTGTGGTCTCTTCCGTGCGAAATTCATACTTTAGAATTTGAAAAGATGAACTTCCGATATGAACTTATAAATAAGTTCAGTATTACCAGGGGGAGATCGAGAGTGTCTAACAGTTGTGATTGTCATTGATTAGGTGTGGCTGTTATAAACACATGTGCCTATATTCTCTTACTTTCCCAGGTGCCTGGTGCACTAAGACGAAAAGAAAAACCAACTGAAGCTCCTGAAGTGAAAGAAGTCTTGGCCATTGTCATTCATGTAAACTTCTCAAAATGTGTAACATTATACCAGCACTTAAGTTAGCACTTCCCTGAACAGATAACTTTTAACAGGAGCGACCAGAACAATACCTTATTTTGGACGGTATTTTTCTCGGCGTTTCATTCGCTCATGACGTCTCAACCTGTTTCTTCTTTTAAAAAGCACTTGAGAGCTCTTGAGTCTTGAGACGCATTTAACAACAAAAGGAAGTCTTAAATGTTGCTAAAAGCTACAAGAATGGACTACCGGAGAGTAAAATGTAACCAGGTGCGATGTCCTTCGAGTAGGATGGTGTCATAGTACCTAGTTTTGCGGACTGCAGCGCTTTGGACCTGTACTATCTGGTACTATCTGGTACTAACCAGTATCTGGTACTATCTGGTACTATCCAGTACTAACCAGTATTATCCGGTACTATTGGATACTATCCGGTACCATTGTTACATAGTTTGATTGGTGTACAATGCATTTTTTAAGGGAGTACTTATTATCCATCCAATAACTATGTATGGATCCTTCAATTTTTTTCCACAGAACGACAGCATGAGGTCATGCTGGTTCAGGATAGCTATTGGTCTGGCAGCTCCGTGTGATGCGCAGCTGAAGAGCATGACAACATGCTGACAAGCGAATCAGATTGGCTGGCATGATTAGCAACAACAAACATTTAAAGCAAATCTTTAACAGTTTCATGTCATTGGAATTTTGTTGGTTTTTGTTATTCATTGCACCTGAGCATCCAAGCAGTTGGTCAAGTTTCAGTTATCATTTCGGAATCCTGGTGATTGAGCATGGCGATACACTGCATTTACCTTCAAGCTGGGATTCGACCAGCTGTGAGATTTAGTGAAAGACTTGTTTGTGTTTTGCAGCTTTTTGCTAAACTCCTTCCCCAGCTGAGTGACATGCATTCAGTTGATGCATATTGAGGACAGGTATTGGGATCAGATGTTCTCTGTTACATATTATAAAACCTTCCTCTTCTACTTCCCATCTTCTTCCGATAAGATTCCAAATCAAGCCACCCTGGCATCACATGGCATGCTTTGAGTATCCATGTACTCCATTGATTAAATGATAATAATGACACTGGAGCCTTCACAATGTTAGTACAATTTAGGAGCAACTGCTTGATGTCATGCAGCTGACTGTCCCGACCAATGAGAATGTTCATATACATGTAGCTTGACATCACAGAGAAAGCCTTGCATGACATATGGTTTTTCTACTCACACTTCAACTGACCAATACTCACCGAGTCTCAGCATGACATCAAGCTTTCAGTCTATGAAAAAAAATTGAAGGATACATAGTTATTGGATGGATAATAAGTACAAGTACTTTAGGTCATAAAATTTATCTGCAGCAGGAAAGAAATTCAGAGGTAGGAAATAATTAAATTTTGAAATCATATGTGCATTAACAACAGCGCACTGAATTATGTCAAATGCGCTTAGTTCAGTTGGTCTCTCAAGACAATTCCACAACAAATTCTATTGAATTATTGACGATACCATTTATATTATTTTTACTAAATTTCGGAGAGTTTCTTGCTGAAAATAAAAAAGCCACTTCAATTGCGTAAAAGGAGGGTACAATTTATTGAAAAAAATACAGACTTTTCAGCGCAAGGATAGTACAAAATATATAACAAGTATATTATATCATCATGACATTACATCATTGAAGTTTCACAAGGCAACTTCATCAACTTGACATGTAAGTCTCATTTGCATGCCAGAAATCATTTGAACAAAGTGAGGCTCTGCATGGGGAATTACGGGGGATTATGGGGGACAGGAAATCCAAAATTGTAAATGAGCAACGGAAAGGGAATTCAAAAGTAAAATGAGGAAAATGACAAGGAATTCAAAAGTAAAATGAGCAATGGACAGAGAATTCCAAATCAAAATGAGTAAGGCACAGGGAAGTCAAATGTAAAATGAGCAAAAACAAGGAAGTTAAAAGTAAAACGCTCAAGGGACAGTGAATTCAAAAGTAAAATGCGCAAGGGACAGTGAATTCAAAAGTAAAATGCTCAAGGGACAGTGAATTCAAAAGTAAAATGCGCAAGGGACAGTGAATTCAAAAGTAAAATGTGCAAGGGACAGTGAATTCAAAAGTAAAATGCGCAAGGGACAGTGAATTCAAAAGTAAAATGTGCAAGGGACAGTGAATTCAAAAGTAAAATGAGCAAGGACAGGGAAGTTAAAATAAAAATGAGCAAGGGACAGTGAATTCAAAAGTAAAATGTGCAAGGACAGTGAATTCAAAAGTAAAATGCTCAAGGGACAGTGAATTCAAAAGTAAAATGTGCAAGGGACAGTGAATTCAAAAGTAAAATGCTCAAGGGACAGTGAATTCAAAAGTAAAATGTGCAAGGGACAGTGAATTCAAAAGTAAAATGCTCAAGGGACAGTGAATTCAAAAGTAAAATGTGCAAGGGACAGTGAATTCAAAAGTAAAATATGCAAGGGACAGTGAATTCAAAAGTAAAATGCTTAACGGACAGTGAATTCAAAAGTAAAATGCTTAAGGGACAGTGAATTCAAAAGTAAAATGTGCAAGGGACAGTGAATTCAAAAGTAAAATGCTCAAGGGACAGTGAATTCAAAAGTAAAATGTGCAAGGGACAGTGAATTCAAAAGCAAAATGCTCAAGGGACAGTGAATTCAAAAGTAAAATGTGCAAGGGACAGTGAATTCAAAAGTAAAATGTGCAAGGGACAGTGAATTCAAAAGTAAAATGTGCAAGGGACAGTGAATTCAAAAGTAAAATGCGCAAGGGACAGTGAATTCAAAAGTAAAATGCTTAAGGGACAGTGAATTCAAAAGTAAAATGTGCAAGGGACAGTGAATTCAAAAGTAAAATGTGCAAGGGACAGTGAATTCAAAAGTAAAATGCTCAAGGGACAGTGAATTCAAAAGTAAAATGTGCAAGGGACAGTGAATTCAAAAGTAAAATGCGCAAGGGACAGTGAATTCAAAAGTAAAATGCTCAAGGGACAGTGAATTCAAAAGTAAAATGTGCAAGGGACAGTGAATTCAAAAGTAAAATGTGCAAGGGACAGTGAATGCAAACGTAAAATGTGCAAGGACAGGGAAGTTAAAATAAAAATGAGCAAGGGACAGTGAATTCAAAAGTAAAATGTGCAAGGACAGTGAATTCAAAAGTAAAATGCTCAAGGGACAGTGAATTCAAAAGTAAAATGTGCAAGGGACAGTGAATTCAAAAGTAAAATGCTCAAGGGACAGTGAATTCAAAAGTAAAATGTGCAAGGGACAGTGAATTCAAAAGTAAAATGCTCAAGGGACAGTGAATTCAAAAGTAAAATGTGCAAGGGACAGTGAATTCAAAAGTAAAATGTGCAAGGGACAGTGAATTCAAAAGTAAAATGCTCAAGGGACAGTGAATTCAAAAGTAAAATGTGCAAGGGACAGTGAATTCAAAAGTAAAATGTGCAAGGGACAGTGAATTCAAAAGTAAAATGCTCAAGGGACAGTGAATTCAAAAGTAAAATGTGCAAGGGACAGTGAATTCAAAAGTAAAATGCGCAAGGGACAGTGAATTCAAAAGTAAAATGTGCAAGGGACAGTGAATTCAAAAGTAAAATGCTCAAGGGACAGTGAATTCAAAAGTAAAATGATCAAGACACAGTGAATTCAAAAGCAAAATGCTCAAGGGACAGTGAATTCAAAAGTAAAATGCGCAAGGGACAGTGAATTCTAAAATAAAATGTGTAAGGGACAGTGAATGCAAAAGTAAAATGCGCAAGGGACAGTGAATTCAACAGTAAAATGAGCAAGGACAGGGAAGTTAAAATAAAAATGAGCAAGGGACAGTGAATTCAAAAGTAAAATGTGCAAGGACAGTGAATTCAAAAGTGAAATGAGCAAGGACAGTGAAGTTAAAAGTAAAATGAGCAAGGACAGGGAAGTTAAAATAAAATGGCCAAGGGAGATCGGGGACATAAAACTTCTCCCAGAGTTGGGAGACAGGGATTGAAAAATTAGAAAAATTACAAATGGACAGGGAATTCAAGAGTAAATTCACAAAGGGACAGTGAAATGTAAAACCCCATGCGGAGCCTCAACAATGTGATTATTCGAATGTCATATTTCCATTGACAGATCTATGAATTATACTGGGTTGGATCGGATTAATTATAGCAGGTACAATTAAGTATTCCATTGTCTCAAGATTGGACCCTGAATGACATACAATATATAGACAGATAGATTGATAGATATTTATATATATGTATCTATATATTATTATATCATTTTACATTCGAAGCCCAGTCCTGCAAGGGTTGATTGATGAGACGGGAAAACTTGGCAATGAACAAATCATTAATACAATAACAAGAAAATCTTTCAAAAAAAAAGATTAGCTGGCTGAAGTTATAACAGATTTCAAAATTTATAACTGGTGGACAGTGGTGGTATTATCACAAAAATATAATCTAAAAGGAATCCTTAACCGTTATAGTCATTAACTGTTGTTCAGATGGTCACTAACTGTTGGTCACTAACTGTTGGTGCACTAACTGTTGGTCACTAACTGGCACATTAACTGTTGGTGCATTAACTGTTGGTGCACTAACTGTTGGTGCACTAACTGTTGGTCACTAACTGTAGGTCACTAACTGTAGGTCACTAACTGTTGGTCACTAACTGTTGGTCACTAACTGTTGGTCAGTTTATCACTAACTGTTGACCACTAACTGTTTGTCAGTTGGTCATTAACTATTAGTCATCAACTGTTGTTCAGTTGGTCATAACTGTGGTCACTAACTGTTAATCACTAACTGTTGATAATTAAGTGTTGATCACTAACTGCTTGTAAGTTGATCATTAACAGTTGTGTTTAGCTGTTAATGAGTTGGTCACTCACTGTTGGTCACTAACTGTTGGTCACTAACTGTTGGCTGCTAACTGTTGGTCACTAACTGTTGGTCACCCACCATTGGCCACTAACTGTTAGTACCACTAACTGTTTGGCCCTAACTATTGATAGTCGGTCACTAACTCTCAGTCTCTAACTGTTGGTCACTATCTGTTGGCCACCGACTGATAGTCAGTTGGTCACTGTTAGTCACTAACTGTTGTTCGGTTTGTCATTAACTGTTAGTCACTAACCATTGGTCACTTAATGTTGGTCATTAGCTGTTGGTCACTAACTGTTGGTCATTAACTGTCACTAACTCACTAACTGATGGTCAGTTTTTCACTCACCGTTGGTCACTAACTGTTGGTCAGTTGGTCACTTATGGTTGATCATTAAAACTGCCACTAACTGTTAGTCACTAACTGTTGGTCGGTTGGTCACTTACTGTTGATCAGTAAATCTGTCACTAACTGTTAGTCACTAGCTGTTAGTCACTAACTGTTAGTCACTAACTGTTAGTCACTAGCTGTTAGTCACTAGCTGTTAGTCACTAACTATTAGTCACTAACTGTTGGTCACTAACTGTTGATCACTAACTGTTGGTCAGTAACTGTTGACCACTAACTGTTGGTCAGCCCGCCACTAACTGTTGGACATTAACTGTCAGTAACTGTTGGTCACTATGGTAGGTATATTTGGGCCATTAATGCCCCAATATTACTGTAATTAACATATCACTAACTGTTGATCATTAACTGTTGATCACTAACCGTTGGTCAGTTGGTCACTAACTGTTGGTCAGTTGATCACTAACTGTTGGTCAGTTGATCATTAACTGTTTGTCAGTTGATCATTAACAGTTTGCCTTCAGCTGTTAATGAGTTGGTCACTCACTGTTGGTCACTAACTGTTGGTCAGCCAGTCACTAACTGTTGGACATTAACTGTCACTAACTGTTGGTCACTATGGTAGGTATATTTGGGCCATTAATGCCCTAATATTCACTGCAATTAACATATATTTTTAAGGCAACAGTGAATATTTCCACAAAGTTGGCACCCAGCCAAAACCTCAGACTTGTGTTGTCCTGAGTGGTTGAATAGTAGCTGGCTCTGTAGAAAAGTTCTCTCATAACAGAGATATTCATACAGATTGATATGCCAGCTAAAAAAATATCTTAAAATCAAAATACCAATACTGTACAATTAGCTAACACTAATGTAGCCACAATACAGCTATATATTTTTTACATCATAATGCATTACATGTATTTATGTACACAATAAGATAAGAATATAAATAGAGCAATTACACAGTCTGGAACCGGACTGCTTCTTTCCCCACAATTGAAATTATTTAAATAACTGAATGCTCCCTTTTATGAAATACTGTATGCTCCCTAGGGTAAGATCTTTCCCCATCCCCTTATTCATTTCACAACAATAACAAATTATTAGATTAATTGGATGATCTCTCTAATGAAACACAGTATACTCCCTAGGATGAGTTGCAAGCACAGCTTGCAGTCTGGAATAATTCAGCATGAATTAGAATCATAGGGGGGGGGGTAGAAAGTGAGTCCACTGGGAAACCTCATAATGATACATAGTATCCAACTATTCATTATATTTGGACAAAGTTTAACAGACTGTAGCCACTTGTATGAGGCAGTCATAAGTTTAAATATTAGCAGATGACCAATGAGTTATTTGTTTCATTTGTGCCACATGTGGCACCAACTATACCTGTACCTCTACACTGGCTTTAATAAAGTAATCACCTTTCATCTATTATAAGCAATACATCAAATTTTATCATGCTACATGGGGGATTCATACCAGATACACAACTTCACATCATTACTTTGGGGTTTTAGACATATTAAAAGCCTGTTTACAGTGATTTTAAGAGAGCTATTTTGTGTCAAAATGTATGATGTGTGATTTTGATAAGACCAGCCAAGATATCTTTCGTAGAGATCACTAACTGTTGGTCAGTTGATCATTAACAGTTTGTGTTTAGCTGTTAATGAGTTGGTCACTCACTGTTGGTCACTAACTGTTGGTCATTAACTGTCACTAACTGTTGGTCACTAACTGTTGGCTGCTAACTGTTGGTCACTAACTGTTGGTCACCCACCATTGGCCACTAACTGTTAGTACCACTAACTGTTGATAGTTGGTCACTAACTGTCAGTCTCTAACTGTTGGTCACTATCTGGTGGCCACTGACTGTTAGTCAGTTGGTCATTGTTAGTCACTAACTGTTATTCGGTTGGTCATTCACTGTTAGTCACTAACCATTGGTCACTTCATGTTGGTCATTAACTGTTGGTCACTAACTCACTAACTGTTTGTCAATTGTTCACTCACTGTTGGTCACTAACTGTTAGTCAGTTGGTCACTTACTGTTGATCATTAAAACTGTCACTAACTGTTAGTCACTAACTGTTAGTCATTAACTGTTAGTCACTAACTGTTAGTCACTAACTGTTAGTCACTAGCTGTTAGTCACTAGCTGTTAGTCACTAACTGTTAGTCACTAACTCTTGGTCACTAACTGTTGATCACTAACTGTTGGTCACTAACTGTTGGTCACTAACTGTTGGTCACTAACTGTTGGTCACTAACTGTTGGTCACTAACTGTTGGTCAGTCAGCCACTAACTGTTGGTCAGTCAGTCACTAACTGTTGGACATTAACTGTCTCTAACTGTTGGTCACTATGGTAGGTATATTTGGGACATCAATGCCCCAATATTCACTGCAATTAACGTATCACTAACTATTGATCATTAACTGTTGATCACTAACTGTTGCTCAGTTGATCACTAACAGTTTGCCTTTAGCTGTTAATGAGTTGGTCACTCACTGTTGGTCACTAACTGTTGATCAGCCAGTCACTAACTGTTTGACATTAACTGTCACTAATTGTTGGTCACAATGGTAGGTATATTTGGGCCATTAATGCACTAATATTCACTGCAATTAACATATATTTTTAAGGCAACAGTGAATATTTCCACAAAGTTGGCACCCAGCCAAAACCTCAGACTTGTGTTGTCCTGAGTGGTTGAATAGTAGCTGGCTCTGTAGAAAAGTTCTCTCATAACAGAGATATTCATACAGATTGATATGCCAACTAAAAAAATATCTTAAAATCAAAATACCAATACTGTGCAATTAGCTAACACTAATGTAGCCACAATACAGCTAAATATTTTTTACATCATAATGCATTACATGTATTTATGTACACAATAAGATAAGAATATAAATAGAGCAATTACACAGTCTGGAACCGGACTGCTTCTTTCCCCACAATTGAAATTATTTAAATAACTGAATGCTCCCTTTTATGAAATACTGTATGCTCCCTAGGGTAAGATCTTTCCCCATCCCCTTATTCATTTCACAACAATAACAAATTATTAGATTAATTGGATGATCTCTCTAATGAAACACAGTATGCTCCCTAGGATGAGTTGCAAGCACAGCTTGCAGTCTGGAATAATTCAGCATGAATTAGAATCATAGGGGGGGGGGATAGAAAGTTAGTCCACTGGGAAACTTCATAATGATACATAGTATCCAACTATTCATTATATTTGGACTAACAGACTGTAGCCACTTGTATGAGGCAGTCATAAGTTTGAATATTAGCAGATGACAAATGACAGTAATTTGTTTCATTTGTGCCACATGTGGCGCCATCTATACCTGTACCTCTACACAGGCTTTAATAAAGTCACCACCTTTCATCTATTATAAGCAATACATCAAATTTTATCATGCTACATGGGGGATTCATACCAGATACACAACTTCACATCATTACTTTGGGGTTTTAGACATATTAAAAGCCTGTTTACAGTGATTTTAAGAGAGCTATTTTGTGTCAAAATGTATGATGTGTGATTTTGATAAGACCTGCCAAGATGTCCCTATTAGAGTTCAGACCACTCCTGAGTGGCACTCATGGCGGCTTTATAGCTGGCATGGATTAGCATAATTTTATATATTGCACGAATCATGCCCCCTATGAAAAAACACATAAAACAGATTCACCAAATAATTAACGACTTCATTAAAATAGAAAAACCAATAGGATACACTAATAGTCAATTATATAGAAAAAGTAAAGAGGGAGGCTTTAGTCTCCCTCATGTAGAAACAAAAATAATGGCATGCCACTTAATGTGGGTACACTATAACAAAACTAAAAACGAAGATAACTACTGGCAAGATGCATTCAATAGACTACTAAAACTAGGAAAAATAAATGATCTCATAAATATACACCACAGCATTTTATCAACTAAGAATAAAGAAAGATTCAAATGGGAAAAGGTTGTAATGAGGGAAATATATGATGATCTGATGAATAGCCAAATTCAAAATTATGAGATAGAAAGAATACTACGAAATAGATTTGACTGGAAGAAAATTTGGCTAAGCTGGTATAAATTCCCCTTAAATAACAAAATCAAAATACAAGTCCATCGAGCCTTAAGTGACCAAGTAAAATGTAACCTAATCAAGAATAAAAGTGGGAATTGCGGTTTATGTGACCTGCCCTTCCCCCAAAGCAGGGATCATGTTTTTATCAATTGCACGGGGGCAAAACAATTAATTAAACACATAAAAAGAACATACAACTATGAAATAAACTCGGAAATTTTTTACAACGTTTATAAAGATAAAAAAGAAACAGAGCTAGGATATATGTATATTTATACTATATTAGAAGCAAGAATATGCCAGGTAGAAAAATTGGGCTTTTTCAGCCCTGCAAATACCATAAGATTATTCAATTTCAACAAGGCAACGTATGGCCTATAAGAACAACATCTCTAAAAAACGTTACATCTAGTAAAAAGTACCTGCATTAAGATGGTCATCAGGGTGACCACAGATAAATATACATACAAAACTTATAAATTTGATAAATTACAAAAAGGGCCCCGGTACTAGGTATAGATAATACATAAATAGCACTTACATGTACTTGTGACAGTACATCCACTCATCTATCATCCATTCATTCATATCATTTCACACTTGATTTTAACCATGCTATATGTTATACACTGTTTGATGTTTGATGTTTATCCTAAATCCCTATGTATACTAGACTCGCAGGATCAGCTGATCCTAAGAGCAGTATTTCAATGGGATGGGATCTTCGGTTTTAGATAAAATACAAGGCCCATGAATCCATATTGGTTAATGGAGAACATACCAGAGTCATATATACATGGCTGGAACACGATCGAAAAATGGGCCATAAACCTTAAAAAAAATGTTCTATAAAATTTTTAGATAAAAAAAATTTTTTTTTAAGTTCCCGATTTCAATACATTTATGCTAAAGGATTCAAATATAACTTATATAGCATCCTAGTGACGTCTATAAACACTATATATACCACGAAGTTTCTAGGAAATACAGTGATGTTGCAAATGTACATGTACATATGCACGCTCTGTTGTGAATTTAAAAACTAGAAATAGTGGTTATCACAACGGCGAAGGAATATAATTATTCTAAAACTAAAAATATAAACTTTGCCAAATAAAATAGGGACGTTGCTAAATAATGTTAAAACAAGAATCCGATGATGCAAATTATACAAAGACATAAAATGGGAACTATCATGGATTTTATACTGAAAACAGATAACATATCATCTATCATCACATCATATTCCAAATAACTCATCAATCACTGCACAAATGCTACTTTTGAATACACAACACATTAGTTTAGCCTTGATTTTAATTGTACCGGGGTCCTAACTATGATGAGTTGTTCTGGTAGTACCAGGGGTGTAAGTGAGTATACATAGGGAGGGACCAAGCCTAACCTCCCGAAGTAGAAAACGAAAAGCCGGTTAATGGGAACCTAGACTCTGAGTTGAAAAATATATGGATGCTTCTCATTTGTGGTTTGTCACATTCTTACATACATGTTTCTCACACTCTAACTCTACTCTTTTAAGATCTCCTCCTTCCAGTCTTGCCACAAAATTCCAACACGAAGATCCAAGTCTCATCTCCCCCAGATCCCCTGTGGACTATGGGAGATATCACATCAACAGGAAGATGTGGAGCAGCCCCTGAGCTGCTGACCATCTGAGGTCCTCAATAGGATCCTCGATCTCACTCTTCGTTCTTCTATTAGAGTTCAGAATCTTCCCATCATTTCTGACTGTCCCTCCACCAATGGTGGAGGCTTTTAATCAGAGGGACAGGTACAGTCTGGCAATTACATATTCAGCGGTGGTGGAAGGAAACGAGAGCGAAAGGGGCGGTTGCTCGAGAAAGGGCAAATCTTACTTGAACGACAAAAATTTAATGTAGTGGCAATAATAATTGTGAATATAGACTTATACATGTTTGTTTAAATCAAGGCCTAATCATTTTTTTCTTCGAGATCAAAAGGGCAACTTCGCCCCCTCTGTAACTCAATTGTTAATTTCTCAAGTAAGAACAAGTAGTGAAAATGTTTTCTTCCTTCAATCCTTCAATCCTTCAATGGTGAGCTGAGGAGGCGTTGCCTATACCAGCTTTGTGCAGGTCTTGTGATCTGATAAAATGTTCATTTGAAATTGTTTTATTAAATTCCACATCTATGGAAAGCATTTGACACTATTTTCTGTTCAGATATGGCAGTGTTCTAGCTTCCTACACCTACTTAAAATTTGGCCGTATCTAAAGCCGAAATGGTTTATGTTAAACCTGACGAACCAACAGTTAAACCATGTATTTCAGGGCCGGATTAAGGTAGCATGAGGCCCTACAGCCATATGGCCGTTAGTTTTCACTCAGCTGCTATGCTTCACCATGGTGCTATCATTTTGACCGATCTTAACAAAGCAAATACTTGCTCAATCTTCACCAAATTGTCAGGAATTATAGTCTGTACACAGTAGCAGGTGCTCTGATAAAATTTAGTTGAAAGAAAGAATGTTACATAATAACTGTAAAGCAAAATGCTAAATTAGTTGCAAAATTTGAGCATATAATCAATTCTGATGTAAAATATCATTTGCATGATGGCAATAGTCACGAAAGTGTCTGGATGTATTTAGCACACACCAAATTATGCATTCATGACAAAATCACAATTAATTCTGCAGATTTAACATTTCCTCATCGGATTTGCTGGAATTGTTATAATTACAAAAATTATTAATTTTTCAAGTAAGAATAAAGTAGGAAAAATAGTTTCTTCTGATAAAAATGTCATTTGTTTTATTTAATTCCAGATCTATGGTAAGCATTTAACACAATTTTCTGTTCAGATAAGGTGAAGTTCTATCTTTTTACACCTACTTAGAATTTGGCCATATTTAAAGCCAAAATGGTTTCTGTAAAATCCGACGAATCAACAATCAAGCTATGTATTTATTTGTAATTTTGTCATGAATGATTAATTTGATATGTACCTAACACATTCAAACACTTTGGTGACTATGATTGTGACATATGGCATCAGAACTGATTATATGCTTAAATTTCCTCTAATTTAGTATTTTGCCATACAATCATTATGTAACATTATTCCATTCAAGTTTTTTTATCAGAACACCTGCTACTGTGTACAGACTATAATTCCTGACAATTTGGTGAAGATTGAGCAAGTATTTGCTTTGTAATGATAGATCACAACGATAGCACCATGGTGAAGCATGGCAGCTGAGTGAAAACTAACGGCCATGGCTGTAGGCTAAACCGAAATGTGAGGCCCCTTGCCAGATGTGAAGTGCGCAGTCTAATCACCACAGAAATTTCCTGGTTATTGCAACTTTCTATTTGTGGACTTTCTTAGGTCACCTTACCAAATTTGTAATAGTTTTTTTGTTTCGTTTTTTTACGTATATAAGCATACAAAGCTATCATGTCAATAACATAAAATTTATAATTATGTTTTAACACCTCAGCACCTGACTGTGACAATTGATCTTACACTTGTAAACAAAATTATATTTCAACAAGCTATCGCAAGAGAAAACCCTGTGCCGGAAAAAGTGAGCCACTTGCTAGTGAAAGAGTCGTCTTCTTATACAAAAAATTATGTATATATTGTGAACAATATCCAAAAATAGCCGAAAAAATGCACACACATGACAGAAATGTGTAAAATTGGAAATGATACATTTCTTTGAACAAGATACCACATTTTTATCCAATTATTGCACAAATATTTCTGAGATACTAATAGAAATCACTGCATTGATCATGGACATTTTTATGATAATTGTAAGTTCTAGAGATAACGGAAATTTTTAATTTGCATGATTATTACAGAAATTTCTACAATTATTATAGGAATTATTTGATCAATGTATGTATTTTGGAGATAATTGTCAACATTTTGAGATAATCATGGAATTTCTCCAATTATCTTACACAATTTCTATGACTTTTTAAACCAAATTTATGCAAGTATTTGCACAAGTGTCGATTGATATAAAAGAGAAGCTTCCTACAAGACACATGTTTTTAAGAATTTTGATGTCACTGATGGTTTGTGATTATAAATTTGGGTGCCTTTAAAAATATGCTATATATAAGAGCCAATTCAAACTTGTCCTCTTCATGTTCAGCAATTTATTTTTGATTTTGATTTTTTTTCATCCAATGATAGGCCCCCCAGAGGTGTGAGACCCTAGGCTATAGCCTACTCAGCCTAATGGATAATCCAGCCCTGATGTATTTATTAGTAATATTTTTAAGAAGGCTTAATTTGATATGTACCTGACACATGAAGACACTTCGGTGACTATTACTATCATGCAAATGACATATATAGGCCTATAGCATCGGAACGGATTATATGCTTGAATTTCAACTAATTTAGTATTTTGCCATACAGTCATTATGTAACAATCTTTCATTCAACAATTTCTATCAGAACAACTGCTACTGTGCACAAACTATAATTCCTGACAATTTGGTGAAGATTGAGCAAGTATTTGCTTTGTTATGATTGGACACAATGATAGCACAATGGTGAAGCACAGCAGCTGAGTGAAAGCTAACGGCCATGGCTGTATGCTATAGAGCCTCTCCTCCCCGAAGGAACTGAAATTAACCTAAGTCTGACAATTACTGAGAGGAATAGAGCAACAGCCCATTCAATTGTATATATTATCAGATAAATCCTAACTGTATACACTGGTGCTGTCAATGTATTATATTCCAATTTCAGCTGCAATTTGTGAGCGATTTTCAAAAGTACGAAATGGCGCTGACCTGTTGATAATGGCGACCGAATTCATGAGCGATCCACTCGGTAAAATTCTAGTTCCTGTTTTCTGCAGGCATGGGACTCTCCCAGCAGGTTGGTCTGCAATTAAGGTATTTGAGTTTCTCTGCTCTGTGCAACTCTGGAATACCTTCCACACCTCTGAAGTACCCTCAATGCCTATTTAAATACTTTCTAAACCACCTGAGTACCTTTAGCACACGAATGGGATATCTAATTTGTTGGAAAACCCCATGCATGTCGTAATACGGTACTAATACCCAACAAAAATTTCTGAATACCCTGTAGGTATTTTGAGGGAACCAAAGTACCATTTTTTCTTAGAGTGGACTGTTTGAGGTTATGTCATATGATTATACTGATTTTTAGCTGTTGATATAGTATTACTTGAGCTGTGATTTCACATGCTCATATTGGGCACTGCCGCACCGGTGATGTCAGTATTGCAATTGTGACATAATCTCCAGATGTATTTTAACATTTATATCCATGAACACTGATGTATTAACATCTAATCAAGCCTTGACAGTGTCTGTAAACTGGTAACACCGAAGTATATTCGCAGAAAGTGTTCAAGCAGATATGTCGGCCTCTTTCTGATCATTGGCAACGTCCCGGATGTATGGTCCCCGGCTCTGCAAGAAGGTAATGGACTGAACGTAAGAAAGAGTAGGCTGCTCTGTGGCGTCATCTTCGGGGGTTCCTTGGGGGGCAGTTCGTCTCTTCATGCACTTGTCCAGATGCAGGATACGTAGGTAACTTCTGCGAAACTGTTTGTTGGTCACGCCGTACAAAATGCTGCAAATGTAAAAAGATAAGTCATTCACTTTCAGTTTGTTGAGAGGAACTATTCAAAATTATAATCATCACTGTAATAACTATACGATTCCTCAATCTAATGGACCTGTATGTGTTTTGCTTATCGTACTGTAAATTTATCAAATAATAACGAAACTATTTGTTGTCGCCTACATTTTTTTAGTCAGATATAATAATTGTTGCGATAGGTCTGTAGATATACCGTTACTGTTGTACACATTAACTAAAACCAAGAAATTGTCAGTAGTTGCCAGAGATTTTCTCGTATTGAAAATATAAGCATAGAATAAGTATAAGGTGGCAACGCATTATTGCATCATTTGCTCAGCATGAGTGTGAATTATGTGATATGATATTTCATCAACACAAACACAATGGGCTGCTTTGCATAATATCATTTTACTGTGACATCAAGCTCTTTTGTTATGGTCTGCATATTTGTGAATGAGATGGATATAAGGATGCAAAGCAAACTGAAATGCTGCTAAGCAATCAGAGTTGAGCAGTTCAAATAAGTTGAATAGGTTCAAGTCTCTTTTTAAGGTTGCATCAGACACCTAAGATAATATAAGGTATTCCCACTATTATTGCCTATGGAATAATGCAAAAATAAGTTTTAGGGAAGCACATGCGATTTTGCCCAAAAAGCTTAAAAAAAAAATTGGCAAAATTTTGATTATATAAAAATTGGTATTACAGTCCTTGTCATATTTACGTGGAATCTCGAGTTTTTTTTTCTATGCCGTTGAACTGTGATGTCAGAGATGACTCTATTCTAGCATTGCAATATATGTAAATTAACTACAAGCTGTGATGTCATTTCAAACTGGGTCAGATTCCCCAGCTTCTAGCCAATGTTGATCCTCCTGAACTGAGCGTCACAGTTTCAACACAGTGTCAGAGTAAGAGTTTTATCAGGGATAGCCCCTACAACTACGTCATCACAGCTTGATAGCCAATGGGCTGACTGTAAACTACGTCATCACAGTTCAAACATTGATATATTGAAGGAAGCATTACATTTTTGATCCCAATGATTTATCACAGCAATCACCAGTCTAATCCTACCAAATGGCAGCTTAGTGAGCATTCACAGTAGACAACTGTTATAATGCCCACAGAGTTGTTTGATAAATCTACAAACTTGCCAACTTACAACTTTAAACTTTGATGGGAGTTGGTATAAACCGAAGGCTTTGACAATTTGTTTGTAAACACATGGCTTATGTTATGTGTATTTGTTCTGGCAGCCCATTGGCTGAGAGGCTGTGATGTCAAACTTGCATGGGTTTTCCCAGACCCAATTTTAACTCTGACACTGAGTTGAAACTGTGATGCTCAGTTTGTTGGATTCGCATTGGTTAGAAGCTGGGATATCTAACCCAGTTTGAAATGACATCACAGCTTGTAGTTAATTTACATATATTGCAATGCTAGAATAGAGTTATCTCTGACATCACAGTTCAACAGCATAGAAAAAAAACTTGAGATTCCACGTAAGTATGACAAGGACTGTAAATCTAGATATTGAAATTTACTCCATTTAAACAGATGATGCACATCTCGTTGCCATGATATCACCAATCCTTGTGTTTTCAAAAGTAGGCCTACGTTGTACTGGCTAGGGTGTGTACATTTTAAATTTTATGAAAATTCAGAAGCACTAGTGCCTAAAATGTGAGTTCTGACCTGGGGAATCCAAATTTGTACTCGATTTGACAATACGACAATTCTTACCTACTTCAATTTTGATTCAAATTATTAATGTTTTTTTCGTTTCGACCATTTTCGCCAATCTATATCTTCGTCAGCATGTGCTTTTTGAATTTGCATAAAATTAAGAATTGACACAGCCTGTTGTAGCACAATATCACAGAACCACAAGAGGATTTTGCAAAATTTCATTTTTAGGGAAGAGAAAAGGTACCCTACAGTTGAAAGCAATTAAGATCATCATGCATTGATTCATGCAGAAGCCATTTTGTGGTTCCTTACCTGTTGACGCTGGAGTTGGCATGCGCGATGGCGATGGCGTAAGAGTGAATGGCAGTTGGGAAAGTGTCGTTGACATCGGCCACGATAATTATGGCGTAAGGAAGCCAGCAGACCGAAAATAGCACAAAGATGAGGAAGAGAGTCCTGGCCAGTCGCACCGAGTCCTGTTTCTCTTTGAGAACATCTGCGGAAGAACAGAGGAAGAATAATCAGAGGGAGACCTACCAGAGGAAGAATAATTAGGGGAAGAATAACCAGAGGAAGAATAACCAGAGAGCGGACAGACAATAGCTGCCTTCAGGAAGTTCTTATTATTCCAGTCTCTCAGCCCTCTTGGTTTTCTGACACTAATTGCCCCAGGTTAATTTTCCTTTGCCATTTTTGCATATAATTTGCCAATTTGTGAAATATGGCTCCAGAAATATATCCTATTATAAGGCTACGTGAACATCTTTCTGCTCCACAAAATACACCCAAGAAAAATATTATCATCCTGATTCATCCATTGTGTGATCTTACAATGCGGGATCATGCCGAGCGTCTTGTGACAAATGATGTCGCAGAACCACTCTGAGTACATTTGTACTGTATATTGGTTGAAAAGATCTGGTGAACTTCTCAATACCTGTTACATGGCTGACATGATAAAATGTTACAGAATAAAGCTAGAACCAACCATAGGAGAAACTGAAAGTGTGCATATATTTCTTGACACCCCTCCTCATCCTGAGAGCACGTGCTAAAGACTTATAAAAATGTATTCCATATATTTATTTCATGATTGAGGGCAGCATCTGTCTACAAGTGGACTGCTCTTGCATTGCCACAGATCAGAACATATGCTGTCTTGTGTTGCCATCTAGTGATTAGTGTGCTATTCCGCGAGCTCCTGCGAGCGTCCACATACTTTCAACCAGAGGAACACACACAATTTTGTCTGGAAGACACCGGGGCTGTTTCTGAGTGTGCTGACGGCCTTGTCTACTTCCTTAGAGAATGTGATTGCCGAGTCTGACTCTGGTATACATAAATGTTGAATAGAAATTTTGTGAATGTGCAATGAAATTGGAACTATTTCTTTGGAGCTCAATGCTGAAGCATTCAAAACTAACTTTTCTGCCAGGTGGCAGCAACATGCAGTTCTCATTTCACCAGACTGGGCAGCATCGTTTTGAAACATCATGGTGTGGCCTACAGTGACTGTGATGCTATTGCTATGTGTGTTGCTTTTCCTGACCTTAGGGTAGCCACTAATAGTGACAAATATTTGCCTTCAGTGGGTCTCCCTTTCACATCAACTGCTTATGTTATGATTATAAAAATGTACTGTGCAAATACTCATGCCTGTTAAGTTGTTGTGACAATAAAGTGAATCTGAGTCTGACTGTCTGAGTCTGAATCTGGCATATTTCAAGTGATAAAACTTAAATTTTTTTACCTCTCATTCCCTTGGAGTTCTCAGCGTGACTCCGCATTTGATCCACCCTGGATTTGCTCTCGCGCACGAACATGTAGATGCGGATGTAGCAGATGGAAATCAGGATGATCGGAAAGAGGACTCCAACTGACGAGAAGAAGATGGTGTACGAAAGGTCTGCCGTACGGTCCCAGACGCAGCTGAAACAGACAAGTAGATGAATTCTATGAGTACACAATACTACTCATTGTTAAACCAGCTCATAAATTCCACATGGATTTCCACTGGATGCATAAACCTTTTTGACATGAAGCATTATTTACCCAAAACAAAATTATTTATGATCCAGATATGTTTGATCACATGTTACTTTATTCATTCCGAGATCTTGATGCTAGTTAGATCGTTTTCTTTCCAGATTTATCGGAAATCACGTTTTTAGCGTATGTGAATTGCCTGATCAAATATTGAAAAAATAAACAAAATAGAGTACTCTCCTTTTTTCTGACTCATGGTGTAGTTGCTATAGGATGTCACAATAGGAGCAATATAATAATTATATATGATATAATACCCTCCACCACCTACCTCATTGTTTTCCTGTCATAGACGTGGTCTCCCCAGCCGAGGAAGTTGGGCATCTCGGCCAAGAAGCTGACGATCCAGAGACCCAGGCACATGAGGATGGTGTTGGTCAGAGTGAAGATCCTTTTGTAATAAGAGTCGTGGCAGATGTGGATGTATCTGTTGAACGAGATCGCTCCGATGCTCAGCAAACTGCAGAAACAGGACGTCAGGCAGACTGAAGCAATGATCTCGCACAGCCATCCCTTGCCCACGAACCACTGCTCTCCCAAGAGGATTCCTGCAAAAATATACACATACATAAAAATAACGTGCAAGCACTTTAAGGTGGCTCGCTACTCATGCAAAGTGGTAGTTAGCGCACATTCACGCGCAGCCAGGCAGGCCCTATCTATCGTAACGTCACCATTGCAGCAGGCTCTGCTGAGACTGCTTCATCATCTTTTTTCAATTTTGAGAATTCTGTGCGTCGGCCGCTTTGTTTGCAATTTGCGCCACTTCTATTGGGGTTAGAGACTTCTCGTTTGGAGCATTACAGGTGTTTTCATTACCATGCGATTCTTGTCATTCACACTTGGCTGTGAGGAATCAATGCTAAACAAGCACAAACTACGTTTGATAAATCAAATGTGTGACGTTCTGTTGTTTCTAAACCAATCAGATTAACTAACAAGAATCCGAGGATTCAAACCCTGGGTTCTGTTGGGAATTAGCAAAATTTTAAGCATAAGATCCATGGATACAATATCAAAGTAGCACTGCACTGCGGAATGCAATCAGCATTGACACCTGTCAGATTGACTTCAAGTGCTCTTTCTCAATGGCAATTTGGTAAACTGAGGGTGAAGAAAGGCTATAGAACTTGCAGAATTGCAATTTGCATTGTTAGACTGCTTCTGAGAATAGATGCACTGCAAAAAGCAATTGCCAAATGCATTATTGGCCTTCCTTAAAACGCATGGAAGATTGTCGTGTGGGCGATATTAAAATGCTAGGCCAACTTGAAAACAGCAAGACTCAAATGATCCATGACAAAAACAAACTATTTAAAAAAAAAAATTGAAAAAATAAATTTTTTATATAAAAAAAAAAAAAAAATCGAAAAAAAAAATCACAACAAACTATCCCGAATTCCACAACGCATTTTAGTTCAGTTCTATATGAACACAAAATGGCCCACTTGACCACTTCCACACCTGTATTAAGGCCGGGAAAACTTTTTTCCAAAAATCTCTCAGACTGGTTTTTTAGATAAAATTACCCTGGGGGAACCCAGGGTAAAAACGGCATGTATTTGGTGGGTCTAGAACCTAAGAATCGTGTACTAATGAAATCACCTGTAAATGCGATATGAAGAGGACTACATACAGCCGGAATTTCAGCTTGATACTCCGAATAGAAATTTTTCACAGGCAATTTTGGCAAGCAGGTCTAATTTCTCAAAAATGACTTGGTGATATAAATAAATGTTTATATCAATTTCAAGTGTGGTAGGGAGGCTTGTCTGTATCATCATATTGTTCCCCACTATTTTTGGAAGTAAATGAAAAAGAAGTACAAAATCCCATCTCGTCAATTTTTTTTAGCACTATGTTTTATAAAAAAGTTTAAATTTTCAAAATCGAAACTTTTATTCCGAGCCCCTTGGAAATCCCTTTAAATAAAATATGTCTTTCTGAAACGGTCATTATCTTTTTCATAAAACTGTTCTCTTTAATTCCATGCTTCATTTATTAACATAGCATGAATGGCTACTGAATGGCATGGACAACTTCACAGTAAAAAACTCACTCAAAAAATTGAGTTTTTTAGGTTTGCGTGGACTGACTTTCTTTCATATAACCTCAAATATTTTGAAAAAAAAAAGGCTGGTAGCGACCACTTTCGTTTATATATCCTTGCTATAAACTATTTTTTGGATCATTTTAAACTGTTTTTAAAAAATCCTATCTTGGAAATTTCATGAGTATCGAGCCACCTTAAGAGATGCTTGTAGATAGACTGCCCATAATAGTATCTACCCCTTGGCATGTGAGACCTGCTGGAGGGTATCTGGCATGTGAGACCTGCTGGAGGGTATCTGGGCTGTGACCTACTTTTGGTGATTTACCTTTGACCTGCAGAAACTCAGCCTATTTGTTTTCTTTATCAATTTTTTTCATCTCAGAAAGACACGAAAAGTTTATCAACACAAGATAAAATTCTTTTGAGACTGTATGCAACGTTTTAATGACAGAGATGAAACAGCATGACCAAGGCAGTTGTCATAAGTTTCAGAGCCTTCCTCCCACGATAGAGATGCCGCTTGCAAGCAAGCAAGCATCTCTAAAAATGGGGTCTGATTTTGTTTCATTTTACAACACATCTAGATATTGTACACATTACTTATACATGATATTTTTTCTTTCGTTCTTGAACGTACAATTCTTAATTTGCTTTGAATGTTTCGAAACATTTATGTTCCCCTGTGGCCTAATGGTCAAGAGCGCTTATTTGTGTACCACTGGCTATGAGGGTTTGGGTTCAAATCTCACTCCGGGAACTCACTTTAGTCCGAGCCCGTGGAACATTAAATGGAGGCGATAGTATCCAGTGTTCTGTGCTGGGGCAACTAAAAGATCCTGGGCATCCCTGAATAAATAGC
This sequence comes from Platynereis dumerilii, assembly GCA_026936325.1. Taxonomy (NCBI): domain Eukaryota; kingdom Metazoa; phylum Annelida; class Polychaeta; order Phyllodocida; family Nereididae; genus Platynereis; species Platynereis dumerilii. Next base: position 233,705 of record JAPTHN010000102.1, on the reverse strand, counting down.
GTATATGCCAAACTCCCAGTCCTCTTGTCACCCATCATCGCAAGGCGATCGCCATAAAATGGCATGGGAACCTTTGGCAATGTTCCCTTCATCTCTGCACATCACAGCTGCCATGAGCTGTATATCATGTGGAAGTTCACCAGAAATTTCGTTGACTACATGCATATCAGAACATGACCAGTAAATTAATGCGTTATCATCCAATTTGATTTTGAACTTATTTTTCTACAGGTCTAGGCTTAGTGTGCACCTCCTAGACCTGTGGAAAAATAAGTTCAAAATCAGATTATGTAACGGTTATTCCTTATTGGTCTGAATAAATTTTGTCATTGTCATTGTCATTGTCAATTCTGCATGTTTCAACATGCTTCAATTCATTTTATGTGTGCTTTGACGTAATTGCCCTTTTTCTTGCACCTTTGAATGGGGTTGTACCATAAAGTATTCTTCATAAGCTTTTTCAATAGTTAGAAATCATTAAAAAAAACACCCATTACTACTATCTATATAAATTTTATGTATACCATTTTCAGAAGCGCTGAACATAAAAGAGAAAAAATAATACAAGTTAAAGTAAATAGTGCCTTGATGCCATTTGCCAAAATCATTCCATCAATCAGGGGCTTGGTATCGAAGGCCCGGAAAGTGCGTCGAAAGATACTTGCGATATTTTGTTTTCTTCGTGTTTTGATGTCACAGAAAAGTTATGGAAAAATGCCAAATTATGACAATGATGTCTGGATACTTGCAACAAGTTTACTATGAAGAAAAAAAAGAAGAGCAATTTCCTGAGATGTTCTCCGGGCTTCCCTAAACAGAAAACTAAGAGACACCTACGTCAATGGCGTTTGGCATTCTTTGTCAACTTTTGCAACAACAATATTGACATGGTTAAGTACGTCAAGCAGGTCAAAGCAAACAGTCAGTCTGGGATCAAAACAATTTTACATGACGTCTGCTTCATTTTATGTGTTTGACAGATGTGTGAAGAAAGCTGAAAGTATTTTTGACTGGATCATTTCATCACTGGTCATTATTAGTCAAATTTTGTAATAGTTAATCAATTTTGAAGACTTAATTAGTCAATTTTTTTAAGTTTGTCAATTAAAGGAGGATCAAGCCACAAGTTCAGCATTGCCTTTGTATGAGGATTGCTCCCCCAGTGACTCCAAAAAGCTGTAGGCCTATGTCAGTTCCTGCAGAGTGGCAACTGAAGACCTGTTGCTCCAGAAACTTTCAATAAATCCTTGGATATTAGAAGGCAAATGAAATTTAATTTTTTTTAGCGGATATCATGAACATTGTTATCCGTCTGGTTGTTTAAAAAAAAAAGCAGAAATTGATACACAGGCGATTTATGAGGCCATTCAAAATGGATCAGGGTCTCATGTAGTCCATCTCTTTGGTCCATCTGTAGGTCTGCACCGAACAGCGCACAGACCTAGTCCATCTGGCACTTTCAAATCGTGACGGAACCTTTCCCCATTTAGATGACCTACACTGTACCACATGCACCCATTTGCTCATCCCTCCGTTTTTTTGTAAAAGTTCTTTGTTTTTAGTATTATTAGGGCATTCTGCCCTATTGTTACTGTCCTTCTCTGGAATCTTGTGGACAAATTTTGCGACAATCTACTGCACCAATTTCATTCAAACTTTGTACACGGGGTTTTATTTGCCTATGATTGTGCTGATCAAATTCAGGAACATGGACATTGTTTAAATACCATTTTTGAGACCCAGGAAAACCATCCTACAAAAACTGGAAAGAGGGAGTCCTGTGATGTCATTCAGGGGCTTTCCCACATTTGTCAAAACAACAAGAGGTCAGCAATTAGGACAAAACACTGCTGCATGCTTCATCAAGCTGTTGCTATACCTTTTTATGCCATAACAGTTAAACAAGATAACCACAGGACTTTAGATCAGTAGTCAGATGATGTGCAGAATGCCCTTTAAAGTGCCTTGTGCATGTTATTTTTAAAAATAAATTTGAAGATGACTCACCAACCACACTGAAGGGATCCACGAATCCAGTGACACACAAGTCAGCGAAGGCCAAGTTGACAATGAACAGATTCCCAACAGTTCTCAAGTCCTGCAAAAGAAAATAAAAAAGTCCAGTAAAGTGTCAGAGAAACTAAAGATAAGATCACGACCTGATATTATTTTCGGTTGTGAGGCCATGGCATGTTCGCATCATTATAGACTCTTGGGACCCAGCTACATCAACTGTCTCAGAGTCCCTTGAAAACATGCAACAAATTAAAGCTGTAAGATCTAAAGGCAGTATTGGCTACATGCATCTTTACCATAATTGAATCAGTTCTTCGTTGCGGTAATTGGAAAAATCCTTCACAGTTTCATAAGAAAGCACGCAGCATTTTTTTCCTCAATCTTGTTGACAGACAGACAGACAGAAAGCTAGCCAGACAGACAGACAGACAAAAGTGAAGAGTCTACAACATTATATTGTATGTAGGTCAGGGCTTCAAGTCGGGTAATAAGTGAACCAACTCCGACTCCGTTGGCTTTATATAGCCCTATTTCACATTTTGTAACTGAGTTTTTGTATAATATTAATTATTCTTATGAGTCACGAGTCACCTATTACATTTTTCACCTCCGACTCTGACTCCACATGAAAATCAAAGTTTGACTCCCGACTCCAACGCCAACCAAAAACCTCTGACCTACCGACTCTGACTCCTGACTCTGACTCCAAAGCCCTGATTGTAGGTGCAGTATTTAGAGACTATGCTCCCATGTATATGATGTAGTTCTAGCACAATACTGATGAAATAACATTTTAAAATACAAGTAAGTTATTTCTACTCTAAGGCCAGTTTGACTTAAGTACGTGTATGCATCTCGCTGGGTCCATGATCCAACTAGGTGTTACCAGTCACTGTCTGCTTGGGGGTATACATATATCCACAGAGAATGCCCAGGTCTAAATAATCATCACGTAATATCAGACGCTCTTGTAAGTCTGCTGCTAGCAATACAATCTCATTTCCTGTTTTTGGCCCAAATCAGACCGGAATCAAACGCCTTGTGATGTGCCCTTCTTTCTTTCTTCTTCATCACCATGGCAACTCACCGTGGATTACAGCTGTGCTTATAGTAAGGGGGTTACCATTAGATAATCAAGGGAGGGCTGGGAAGCCTTAGGGAGGGCTTGGAGTTTTCCTCGACGGGAAATGATTTATTTCACTACAATAGCGCGGACTTAATTATGTATTGCAAGTATTATTAAGTTCTAAATCAAACAACACCATATCAAGAAATACCCCACCATGCAGAAATTATTTATTTCCTGACTGCCTGGAAAGTATTGATATTTTTTCACAAAAAGCGGGCAAGGAATTATTTATTTAAAGAAAACTCCAAGCCACCCCCTGGTCATATCATGGTTGCCCCCTATAGGCTGTTTGGAAATCAAGGAGTTCCAGGAGTCACATACTTGAATGGGGCCTGCAAAACTCGTGCAGCAGAAAATATGTTGGGAATTGTACTCATTGAATTCTCAATGGATGCATGGATCGAATGGAGAAAAATAATTTATAATCTGTTCGACTGCTCTTAATGTACTTTCCGATGAAAATATTTCTCATACATACTTCAAATTATCCACGTTAGTAGGGGGGCTTAGCCTCAATATTGGGTGGAATCGTTCACTTTATTACGATTTTATGAGGTTTTGGTTGTGGGTAGCCATGACCAAGACCTTTCAAAATCCACCGACCGCCAAGCTGATTTCACCCCTGGTGGCCATATTTGGCAAATCCAATATGGCCGCCATCAGATATCGGCCATATCGTAACTTTTCAACCGGGCATCGTAAATACACAAGTGATACCTCTAGTTTGGGGTATTTCTGATTGAGGAATTCATTTTTGGCATCAATTTGGTAATTTGAGCAATCCTGGTGGCCATAATGGAAAAATTCATGATGGCCGCCCTAAAAATTGGCAAGCTTACGTAACTTCGTTATTAAGCATCGCTGATTCTAATATGATACCTTCTTTTTGGGGTTTTAATGGGCAAGGAATTCATTTTTTATATATTTTCTTTGATTGGAGCACCCTGGTGGCCCTATGGGATTCTGACAATATGTTTTTGAGTCAATGGAAACGATGCACAATTTTGCACATGTATTTGTAGGATTGAATCAAGTATTGTAGACCTCAAAACTTGCATTGAGATTTTTGAACTGAGACCCTTCTATATGGCTCTTTATCTTGAGAAGTTATTTGTCAATTAATAGGGACAATAGGGCAAACTCTTTACTTTTTAGTTATTTGACTTCTTTCTGCTCAAAGAACAGCTTCTTTGGTCTTCGTACAACGGAGGGACCATGCAATGTCTATAAATATCAGACATATTCATTTTAGCGCACAACCTTATCCACTTGAACACCCAGAAATTCATAATTTACAGCCGACTCTCACTGCAGCTGTATGGGCACCGCATGGATTTCAACCTTCTTTAAACTGATGATTGAAGAAATCAATATGCCATCAAATAATGCCCCATGCAGTAGGACATTATGTGCGGTGGACGTCGTCCATTTGCAATTGTGTATTTCACTGATAAAAAATAAATAGTGACTGGCATTCTCCCCTCTGAAAGAGAAGTTCAATCCATGTAGACTAGCACCCCTTTCCAAACTTGGAAGTGAAAGTCCAGAGTGATAACTTGGATTAGGTTGTATTCTGGAGCCCAATATGTGCAGTTTCTATTGATATAGCATTGGTGCATCCTAGCACCTTGCTCCCAGACTTGCAACAGTGGCTCAATTTCACTTGTTCTGAGATGTGATATGCAATACAGCAGAACAATAAACTAATGTAGGCCTACAGACTTCGTACTGTATTCATAAATGCTGGGATTTGCGGTAGGGTGTTATTGAATTAGCCGGTGCTCGTGTGGACAAGATTAGGGCAAGATATCCAATTGATATATAACAGAAAATCCTTGATTTCTCTGAAAGGAAGGGAGGTATTTAAGCACCCCACCCTGAATTCTGCTTAGTTAAAATAAAAGTCCACGAGGCCGAGCATCTTGCTAACTTACATGGTGACTTTCTCACTTCAACACGTAAATGATTAGATAAATGTTTATCAATAAATTAATGCTATACTCTTGATAAGGAAGAACATGATTCAGATTTTTTTTTTGTATATCTTGAATTGTCATACAACATGGCATCAGTAATATTATGCTTGACAGTTGGACAAAAATCACTGAAGTTGAATGAGCAATTTTGAAATTCTCCTTCAGCATCATGAGTTGCATGAAAACTATCATCATATCAGTGGCTTGAAATCTGCTTTTTGCACTAGAATAATGTATGTCATTCATCCAACAACTGACAGATAAAACAACAATAGAATTACTATTCTGCTGTTTGCATTATCCAAGAAAATCACAATCATCAACAAGCCAGCCAATCTGCCATTTTCTGACATTGAGATACTCTAGATGAGATTGGCACTCTCAGAAGCATGGGCGGACTGGCCTATGTGGCAACTGGCAGTTGCTATGAGCTCATCCACTCATGGGTGTCCATTCAAGATGCCAAAAAATAAATATTTCAAGAAATGAGTGAAATTATGCTATCAGGTTCATGATTGTGTGTTGCATAAGGGACACAGCCTTTCAAGTGGCGACCCCAACCTAATTCTAACAACTTGCCAAATCAGGCCTGTAGTATTGCTTTTTCATTTTTAAATATCGCTGATGGCAGGGACCTATGGGCCCACTGACTTATTTTGCCACGGGGCCCGAAATGCCACCCTGCTCAGCAGCTTATACACATGTTAGATTTGTCAACATGTCTCCTTGTCTTGGTTACCAAGGAAGTTCAGGGCCCTTACAGTCAGCATTAGGTGATTACAGTATATCCTTATTAAATGTCACCCATGGCGAACTTAAAACAAAATGCAAATGTCTACATTACTTGAAATCAAATGTTACTGCTGCATTATTGGATCACACCATTTCAAACAACTGACAAAGTGTTTTTTAAGTGACTCCACATAATGAGCTGTCAATGAGATCTCATCACCTTCAAATGGTCAATGAGCCTGACAGAGTTCAGGACCTGCTGCCTTACCTACTGCTTTTACACTTGTATCATAAGACGAATAACTATTTGGACGAACCTCCATCAGCTGTTCAGATTTTCTTATTGGCCTGTTACAGCGAAACACTTTGATATCGAATTAAAGTGGACTGTGGCACTGTGAAAATGGCACTTCGAGTGTCATCATGCTGATGATTTGTCATGATCAAACCAATACTTTCAATGTTAATCAGATTGAATGAGACTTATCCCACTTGTTGGTGACAGCCAAACGAAAGGATTATGCATCTGATTTTCACTCTAAAATTTGCTATAAGAAGTCAAATGGCTTACTCTTGATCATGACTAATCAAACAGCCTCTATATTTCCCATGTTGGAAGTAGAGAAGATGACGCTTCATCTGCTATCATGAGTCACGCAGTGCCATTTTCACAGTGCCACACTCCACTTTAATTCTATATCAAAGTGTTCGCTGTAATAGCCCTCTGAGTTCCCATCTTGACAACCAATTAAGATCAAGGCATTAGCAACATGTCCAATATGTGCATTGCTGTGCCACCATCAAGCATAGTCATCTCCAGGAAAACAGGGATATTGCAATTGAGCTTGTTTTGCCTGAATGAGATGTGATTGTTTTAGCCTACATTATACATGTATGTCAAAGCCTCGCCTTTCCACTTAAATCTGTACCTCTCCCTTATTTCAGAGCCAGAAATCCTAAATGTATCTTTGATCAAATTACATCAGTTGTCGTCAGTTTTTCAGAAACCAATTATTCCCTGAGGTGCAAACCACTCCTCTAAGCATTTTTCTGTGGGACTTGGAGTGCCACAACATAGTTGTCAAAGAAAGGAAGATGTCTGGTATCAATAAAATGTTCATAAGGGCTGTTTTATAGTAATTGCACCTGAGAATATTATAATTGTATCTCTAAAATGATCACCTTGTGTGACAAACACCACAGGTTTCATTGCTGTAACACAAACACAAGCATTGTATAAATCTTGAGATCCTGCATCAACATTTGTCAAGGTGATTGTCCTCTCCAGAACAACAATTAATGTTTATGATGCTGGCACTAATTCATGTTAGACATCACCAAGATACTTACAACACTGGAAAAGCTAGTATCTAACTGATAATTTTGCATGTTAGCGCCCGCCTAGGGATTAACTGTGTTTACAACAGCAAACAAACAATCAGATTATTGTTTATTTTACAAAAAATATAAGTCAAAATGTATAATAGAAGAAGCATATGATGTCTAAGTCAGCTAGACACCTCTTTGTCGGGTTCTAACATGCATTTTTGTCAGTTAGATCCCTACCTCCAGTCGGGGAAGTAATCATTCTAAAGATACTGCTTGCTGAGAAATTGTCTCCTGTTTAATAGCAGAATATCATCTTGATTTCAAAATATTTGTCAAGAGCATTGTGAACATACAATCTTTGAGGGTAAATATATTCAGTCTTCAAGCTTATTGGAGTGAGTCCATTAAAAAATGTTTTGCTTCAATTATTCTTAAGAACTAGGAATTCAAATTCTGCATTCAAATGAAGATGTTCTTTTCATATTTCATGTATGAATCCCATATTTTGTAGATTATCTCGAACACCAGTAAATTTATCACAGGACATTAATCACATAGGCCTAATGGTGCGAAATGAAGGAGGAGGCTCAACTCTAAGGGATGAAAATATAAGAGGTTTCTGCAAAACTACTATAATACATGTAATTCTAAAAATATGCAGTATGTTCTGGTTAAACCAAAGAGAAACAGACCACCATTCTTGATTCGATATCAATCAGCCATAATAGTTCTCAGCAAGTGAGCTGTATTTAATTGCTTGTAACTTAACTCAATTAAACAATTTTTTAAAGTGACAAGACCTTCATCTGGGCAAACAATTGGCAATGTTATAAAACAATTATAAAGAAATTAATAAATGACAGTGTGGCAACATTTGGTGATTTAAGCATATTGTAGGAGGTTTTACTTTCTCTGATTCAAGTTATCTGACATTGTTTCTTCCAGAGTGATTGAGCGAAATGATTTAATGCCCAGTGGCATCATTTCACTGACTTAAACATTTTATTAAAATCCCATATGACCATCAGGGGATAGTCCAATCAAAGAAAGAATGCAAAAAATGAATTCCTTGCCCATGATAACCCCAAAATAGAGGTATCATATGAGAATATATGACGCTTAGTAACGAAGTTACTAATCCGTAAATTTTATGGCGGCCATCTTGATTTTGTGCAATATGGCCACCAGGATTGCTCAAATCACCAAATTGATGCCAAAAATGAATTCCTCAGTCAGAAAAACCCCAAACTAGAGGTATCACTTATGTTTTTACGATGCCCGGTTGAAAAGTTACGAAATCGCCGATACCCGATGGCGGCCATATTGGATTTGCCAAATACGGCCACCAGGGGGTGAAATCCGCTTGGCGGTCGGTGGATTTTTTAAGGTCTTGGTCATGGCTACCCACAACCAAAACCTCATAAAATCGTAATAAAGTGAACGATTTTTTGACTAAGCCCCCCTACTATGTATGACCTGTCCTTTTGCACCATCAACATTTTCACTGCCCAGCAGTTAACTACAACCTATCACTTCAACCGCAACCATGGTTTCACTCTGTCAGAGAGTGAATTTTAACAGTTCAATTTTATTTGTCTTAATATTTAAACAGGGTGCAGAGATAACCAGGATTAATGAAAATAGGCAACAATAATTTATGCAGGCCTAGGATGATTTTAGATCAATGTAAAAGGCTGGATAAGGGATTTAAAAACTGTAAAGGTAGACTGTCAAATATAAAGTGAAGTATGTTTTATTTTTAGATATTGGCCTATATATGTTTTTTTTTTCTCGTCAAATTTCAGTTGTATTGCACAAGATTATTCTGCACGAAGTTTGCATGGTTTTTAATAAATTCAACAAAATTGGTCAAACCACAATTGCCTGGCCCTTTTTCGCATGACCATAGCTTCTTTGGCTGTCTTACTGCTCAGGGAGATAACATGTCACAAAGGATTGTATGCTATTGTGAAAATAATTTGTTTCATGTAAGAGTTTAGGAAACAATTAATTGCTTTATCTCCACGCGTGTGCCCCTCCTCCTTACACCTGTAGCAAACTCAGGCTGGCGCCCATTGAGGTGACTATAACTTTCATTTCAGGACATCTCAGACTTCGTTGAAGTTGTTAAAACAGGCAAGACTTATTCATGAATGAAGAATAGTTGTATTTGTCAAAATTAAACTGCAAAAAGAAATAAAAAAATATTTCAAGAAATGTATTGCAAAAATCACTATAATTGATCTCATTGGTTTTACTGACTGTGATATTGAATCGATTTTAGACTTTCTGTGCAGTTCTTGATTTTATTGATTGACCTGTAAATGAACTTTTAAATTTCATTTCTGTATTTTACATTTTACATACCATGCCTGTATAAATATTTACTGTGCATGAATAAATGATATAGAGTAGCGCGGGGCATGCAGCCCCCCTTAACTTCGAGGTGCGATTTGACCTACTTTTTGTGGTCGATTATTCAAATGCTTATGTTGTCTGGAAGGGATCACTTGACTCCACTAATAACTAGTGAATCAATGTCTACCAATTTTAATAAAGGAGTTACGGCAATTTTTGTAAAAAAATTAAAATGGCCTTCTTACCCCACCCATTGGGCAAGAAGCCCCCCTATTATAATCCTATGGCAATTTTTTTTGCGAGCGGATTCAGCTTGAAAGTTATTTCTTGGGGTTCTTCTATCATTTTTAAGGCATTCTATTAACTTTTTACAAATTTCAGAATTTTAGTGTTCATACATTTATTTTTTAATATTTTTTTCCTTTTTTTAATTTCGGCCAAATTTTTTCAATTTCAATTAGCTATTCTATCAAGATTTAAGGTAAAGTACACATTACGAAATGGTTCCTGAAGCAGCTTCGAGGCCTCAGTGAAGGGGGGCCTCATGCCCCATACCATGTGGGGCCTCTCGCCCCAAACTCACATATATTAATTTTATTTTGAGCTAAAATGCAAAAAATATGATCCAAATCATATTTATGTAATGGTCATAAAGTGAAGCAATGCAGATATCCATTATACTTTTAAAAATTTCCAAAGTTATTTCTTACAACCACTTTCAAAGAATTCATCAAAGTTACAAAAACCATGCACCTTTTTTTGTTTATTTAATTACTTCTATGGTTTGGTGCTGTTTGCCCTGAAAATTTGTGACATTACCTAAAAAGCCTCTAGCTTCAATCCTATCAATAAGAAAAAGCACCAAAAATGTAAGTTTAGATATAACCCTGGGGGGGGGGCCTCTCACCTAACCGGGCTTCTTGCCTCGACCCACTCTATACATATTGTTTATCGTTATTATCTCCATAAAGAAGTATTTCTTTTAAGTCACCAGCATTTGGCTTTTTTGTTTCACAAGAATTTGTGTGTTGGCCAATATAGACATTTCATTATAGGCCTACTATGTTGATGAAATCATGAAATATGAGTGTTCTAAAAACATGTTTTATTTCATTAATGGACTTATTAAAACTTGAGTGGTTTACTCCTGGTAATGTTCTATTATTCATTCTTTACCTAGCATGTTTAAGAGCAGATTCAGTGACAAAGATCTCTTGAAAATGTCATTTTAATTCACAACCACGTAAAAAACAACAGCCATTCTTGGAAGGCAATTAGCTTTCCAATTACTGAATAACAGATTTCTAGTGTTTCCATTTATGAGGTCTTTGTCGTGATAAATGAAACAGAAGGATCTTTGATAGAGGCTTCAAATTCTACGCAAACTGTCAAAAATGATAAAATCCATGTTTTTTTTTAATCACAAAAATTTGCGAAACCATAATAAGAATATAGGGAAAGCGAGAAAGCTGAAGCTACTATATGTCTTACTCAGATCTGAATAAACAAGGTGCAACTACACTCTAAAAAATGTCGGGACAAAATTGGTTTTTTAGATTCAAAATGGTTTTTTTAAAAATCCATGTTGGTTTTGCATTGAAATTTGGTTTTTCAAAAAACCATTTTGAATCTAAAAAACCAATTTTGTCTGAAATTTTTTACAGTGTACGTGGCAGAACTGTAGTGGCTGTACATGATTTCTTGTTTGATCAAACCATTGGCTTAGAGAAAGCACGTGTTTCAGAAAAAGTAAATTCATATAAAATCAAATTGCTGTCAGCTATAAAAAAACACTAAGAACTGTTTATATATGTGGCGCGCCACGTGAAAAGGGACCTTACGGGTGGTGACGTCATACCAGAGAAAGTGCCCGGGAAAGTTGACGTCACTACACCCAGCTGAAAAAGAAAAGGCAATTCGCGCAACTGGCAGCTTCCACACTTGCGCTTGTTGCACTCACGCATTAAATGAGTGGTTGCCAGCATTTATAAAGCACTTGCTTTATCATCAGTGCATACAAACTTACCTGTTTGAAGTTTAACTTCTGCGATCGAAAATTGAGTTTTGTAGGGTTCTTATGCCCAGCCTGCATCAGAGATCTTGGTGCCACTCTAGCCACACTTTAGATCACTAGTGTTTGTTCATGATTTTGAAACTATGCTTTTTGCCATGCTAGTTGGCACTTATACACTCTAAATTGTATCACCATCCATATTTCAACATGATATCTGCAGGTAAATAAAATATAACTCACTTTTAGTAACTCTAGTGGGGAGCTCAGTGAACTGCTATTCTGCAGTACTGGTGGCTCCACCTATAATCTGATGTTTACCAGCACCAACTTGCAGGCCAAGGTGTCAAGCTGTGAACTCAAGATTAGTTTTTAAGAAGTCTGAGTGTAAACTATATGGAAGAAAAAGTTAAATTGGTTTAATCTGATTTAATAGAGGCATATACAGGCGACTGATACAAATACCATGTGCAAAAAAAAAAAAAACTTGAAACCTACACCAGATACCCACAAGTAAAAGTATTTCTAAAAGAGCAACCACTGGTTCAGCTATTGAATGCTTTACCCTATCTTTGGCCCAGTGTAGCTATTTTATTAAATGGTCTTTAAAGCCTACATGAAATAAAATATATTTCGTGTTCATGATGTTGGCACTGGTACTGTAGCATAATAGCTATCAAGCACATCGCTGCCTGTGCAAAACTTTGTTTGCTTGTGAATACACTTGATTGACTTCCATGGGGGCTCAACTGACATTTGGATTACCAAAATGATTGGCTGTGAAATTCAAGTGTTCAAATAATTGTTTTGTCACCTGGACAATGGCCAATTTAGCATGACCCAACTAAGGGACCGTTCAGAATTTATGACTGGGGGGGGGGTGGGAGTTTTGGCTGAGGGGGTACTAACTTTTCACACGTGTTTCAAGGGGGGGGGGGTATTTATTTTTGACAACACTTCCAAGGGGGGGTACGAAATTTTAACAGAGAAAAAATGTTTTAAAAACACACATAAACTCATTTTATTTGGACTTTTTAACGCGTAAATGTCCGCGAAATGACGCGAATCTGTATGCGTGACAGTGTATAACAGTAGGCCTATATATGTGTGTATTGCTTTGTATGTCCAGAGGGGGGGTACTAAAAATATGCGTGAAACCAAAGGGTGGGGTACTAAAAATCCTCATGAAACTCAAGGGGGGGTATCAATTGGTATCAATTTTTTACGGGAAGTTCCAGCAAAACTCCCACCCCCCCCAGTCATAAATTCTGAACGGTCCCTAAGTGGATCTAAAAATATAAAATTTTAGTTCAAAGTTGGTTGTTCAAAGAAAAAAAAACAAAGTTCGAGATAATGTTTATTGACACATTATAAGGGACTGTTCAGAGGTTATGACTCGGGGAGGGGGGGGTTTTGCCAGAACTTCTCGTCAAAAATTGGCACTCGCCCCTCTTGAGTTTCAAGTACAACCCCCCCTCCCCCCACAGCTTTTCTTATCTTTAACATTTTATGTTTAAGCCTGAGGATCCTAAATATGTAGCGCGATATGTAGCTGGTTGGATGAGTAATTAAGATTCCTGCCTGCTGCAGTGATGATCTTTGCCTGCATGGGTTTCGAACCCAGGTGGGGAACCCAAATTTTTCAGTGGACTTCGTGAGCAAGATCCCAGCTTGATGTCAATGAGACGTTAAATTTGCGACCCCTTGTATCAGTGTCTATGCTGGGCAAGTAGAAGATCCGTCACATACTTATAATAGGGTAAATGTATAATATGTTGGGTGCTCTCTTTCTCTTATCTCAGTTAACCCTTGTCGGCAGCCAGAACTAGACTGAGAGTGCTGCACTTTACTTACCATATCTATCTGTCTATGCCAATCATGGGCTCAATTACTCTCTCTGGAGTGAGATGTCACTCCACAAAGCACCTTAATTATCAAATGAGCATTCACTAAAATGGTATTTTGTCTAAAAAACAAGCTAAGTTATCACAAAGTTTGCCAGCAACATGAAAGCTGAAGTTTTCAATGCCATGAATTCTTGTTATCAAATTCTTGCTGTTGAAAATGACCGTTTTACACAATTTCAGCAAATTGAAGAGCTGTTTAACATTGGTGCATCTTTATTAATATGAAAACTGCAAAAAAATAAACTTTTCAGGATGATTCATTGCATTGTATTGTAAAAATGCACCCAGAATAACCCCCACCCTTTGAAACAAGTTATACTTTCGTAGCCTCTTGGGTAAAACTCCAGTAGGCATGCCGGATGAGGCTAACTATATTTCACTTACAATAGTTACTGCAGCATGTCATCTCTGTTTGGCAATCCATCAATTCTTGTTTGGAAATATGGTGACACTTGCGAGCATTAAAGTGACACTTAATCAGAAGTCAAATAGCAGTTACTCTTACAAAGCCTTGGATAGGATTAGGCCTACTCAGTCTGGGTCTTCTCTCTTCTGGTCGTACAATATTTAAGCAGATGTGTAAACTTTATTGTATAAAATGCAGTACCTTCATAACTCTGAGCTGAATTGTTAAGTTACTGAGGTGTGCGATACCTTGTTGTTGTTGAAGTAAACAGAGCTGGGGGATTTCAAAGATATATGTATATGAATACATATTTGTGCATGAACTGAAACCATTTTAATACTGCATCAAAAAGAAAAACATCCAAATCTTGTCAAAACGCCAAATTTGGTCAATTTTCACCAACCCTGTTTCCATGGCAACCAAAAATAATAACTCAGAAAAATATACAAACATATAACTTTTAAAAATGAGCCTGTGTAGAAAGTTTGATTAAAGATCTTCTAACCCAACTTTCCTGGATTTGGCTTTCTCTGTTGCCGGTTTTTGACTCTTGCTTTGGCTGATTTTTGTCTGATTGACTTGCATAATCAAAACACACGGTAGAATACCAAAAATGTGAGGTATAGCAAAAACTTTTATATTTTTATAAACTAGAGTAATATAACTTATGTTTACCACCTGTAACTCATTTTTCATAATTTCACCCCTAAGGTCCCTTTTCATGTGGCTTGTCACATATGTATAGTCACCGTGGACCAAACCTATGCAAAGCATAACCTTGAAACATCTTTGAAAATTGACTAACTGCCTCCACAGTTTCAATGTGAGTTGGCAAAAAAATTCTGTGTTGACATGGCCACAGGAGAATTTGTCTTACCTTCTCTTGTAAATTAGTGTGTTCCAAGTTGTCCTGTTTAATTAATTAATTAAAATTACATTTAGGAGATATGCCATGCATTATATCTATTGTCCATCATAGTCCATGAACAATTCAATGCGGATAAATGGATGCTCAAATGTTTCAACTATCATTTCTTGGGCAATAAGTCCTTGGCTCTGCCACATAGGCCTAATATTGACCTGGCCTATTCTTATGTTTTGATAGCATTTCAAGAGACCCTGTTACAAAATAGCAGCCTTGATTATCTTGTTTAGCATTATTTGGCATTGACTGTTAGTTGTAATCACCTGTCTCGAACCTCAGGTCAGTGGAGTGCACCAATTTATATGTGAATTCCATACGAATGGTTGTGGGACTATGAATAAAGACATAGATATCACAATCATATTTCCATGCCACATTAATAAGAAGTAGGTCTTTTTTTGAAGATCCATTTCAAGATAAAAAAACATCATATAGTAGTAATTAGTGTTCCACCAAGAACACACAACAAAGTGGCCTGTCCTTGGCTAAGATAATCAGAACAGAGCATTAGGATAATGACAACCAAAGTTTTGAAATCTGACCTTTCCTGTTATTAGCAGTTTTTGCTGCGGAAGGGAATGGAGATCTACTAATGCACTCAGATGATCAGTAAAAATGGTGCATCCTGAATACAGATTGCCAGATGCTAGCAGCAAAATATGCAAAAGCACTGATTCTTTTTCTGAGCCATATGGTTTATATCATAATTTCTAAAGACTCTTACAGTAGACGATATAGTAATGCTTACATTCGCTGATCTTTCAGGCTGTCAATGATGTCATTCCCTATACGGTATACCTGCCATGTTAATTTCAATGCTTTCTATTACTCATAAATGTGTCAGTGACTCAGAGCCTATACATACCATGTAATTGCATGTGAGTAATAGTCTCACCAATGACCTCACTGATTTCTCTCTGAGTTTGAGCCTGCAAGTGCTTTGGGGGACAAAAATTTCACAGTTTTACGGAACTGTAATAATGAGTAAAACATGCAGGATTAGAATGATTGTTGCTGATCTTACACAAAAGAGACAGCAGCAAGATTGATCGCATAGTTACCAAAACTGCCAACAGAAAAAAGAATGTGTATATTCATGTATATATGTTTTAGACTCAAAGCTTTTATGGGATAATTGTTATAAATTGGTTGGAAGCAGATATACAAGATCTCAAACAAACATTGCCAAGTGTGCACAATATATGACACATCAACAGCTCTGCTTTGACTCACATGCTACCTCTCGTATGTTCAGCATAGCAGTGATACACATCACTGGTTACATATACACGTCACTAAGTTTCCTATGAGTCGGTGAAAAAACCACCTGTTTCAATGGTGAAGATTGGAGCAACACCTTCAATGACATCATTGTCACTCTGAAAACAGCCAGATGTAAGCACTTGAAGTTTGTCTACTGTAAATGTTTCCCCCCCCCCCCAATTTTATACTATGCCATTATTTAGTTGTCACTACGTACCTATTGTTTTAAAATTGGCTGTGTCTGAGAAAACCAGGCGGAAGTCCCATATAGTGTCTACGTGGCCCGACTCAGATTTTAATGATACTGGGTTTAATGACCCTTTGAATAGTTTGAAAAGTTGGGGTAAGGTTGATTTTGACCAAAAAAATTTTTTAGGGGGCCAAACTGGTACTCTAAAAAATAGATGTTTTACATAGCTGAAAATCTTCGGCAAAAAGTCCCATTGGATTACATGTTCAATTTTGAAACTTCGAGGCTATGGTACGCAACGAGCAGCAGCTACAAAAAAATTCTGATCATGCAATTTGGTTGTATGACTCTTTAACTTATGAAAAGTGGTGTCAGACCCGTGGGTTTTTTTGTTATGGGTTGTTTTGAGTGGCATTTCTAATGTAACCTTGGCGACAAAATGGAAATCTATTTCTTTGACCATCAAAAAGATGAAATTGGTCTATCTCTGTCAGTAAAAAAGATAGAAAAACAAGTAAAGCATGGTTTCCTATATTTTAGAGTATGGGGAATTCATTTTTTAGGTCAATTCTATTTTTAGAACTACCCTTGGGTGCATTTTAGGCCTATGAATGCAGAAAAAGTGTGATTTTTTAACTTTTTTCACTTTTCCGGCAGTATGATGCAAATTTGGTGACCTGAACATTAGCAATTAGGAATGTCACACCACCAAAACATTTTTGTCTTTCATTTGGTGTAGGGCCTATGCAATTTGTTAAATTTATGCATATTTCTAGTCAAAAAAACCAAATTCGGTCTTTTTTATGCCTGTTTTGCGGCAAATTTTGAAAAAAGCCCAGAAGTTGATGTAATTAAATGATGATAGCCTGAACTACAACAAAGAGGTACTCATGCCATATTTTTCCAAATGTTGTTTCAAGAAGGTACGAAAAATTAGTTTTTGACCTACTTAACATTCAAGATGGCTGCCACAATGGGAATTGAGATACGATTACAAGTTCTGCAGTAACAAGTGAAGTGAGATTTTTAAATAGTATTTTACTTTTCCTGACTTATATGGGAATTGTGATAACTGGAACTCTCATAATTTGTTGTAGTTCAGGCTATCATCATTTAATTACATCAACTTCCAGGCTTTTTTTCAAAATTTGCCGCAAATTGGGCATAAAAATGACCAAATTTGGCCTTTTTGGCTAGAAATATGCATAAATTTAACAAATTGCATAGGCCCTACACCAAATGAAAGACAAAAATGTTTTGGTGGTGTGACATTCCTAATTGCTAATGTTCAGGTCACCAAATTTGCATCATACTGCCGGAAAAGTGAAAAAAGTTAAAAAATCACACTTTTTCTGCATTTATAGGCCTAAAATGCACCCAAGGGTAGTTCTAAAAATAGAATTGACCTAAAAAATGAATTCCCCATACTCTAAAATATAGGAAACCATGCTTTACTTGTTTTTCTATCTTTTTTACTGACAGAGATAGACCAATTTCATCTTTTTGGTGGTCAAAGAAATAGATTTCCATTTTGTCGCCATGGTTACATTAGAAATGCCACTCAAAACAACCCATAACAAAAAAACCCACGGGTCCGACAACACTTTCCATAAGTTAAAGAGTCATACAACCAAATTGCATGGTCAGAATTTTTTTGCAGCCGCTGCTCGTTGCGTACCATACCCTCAAATTTTCCAAATTTAACATGTAATCCAATGGGAGTTTTTGCCGAAGATTTTCAGCTTTGTAAGACATCTATTCTTTAGAGTACCAGTTAGGCCCCTAAAAAATTTTTTTGGTCAAAATCAAACTTACCCTAACTTTCTAAACTATTCAAAGGGTCATTAAACCCAGTATCATTAAAATCTGAGTCGGGCCACGAAGACGCCCCTGCCTGGTTTTCTCAGACACAGCCAATTTTTGTTAGTGTGGCTCCTAGCCTAAACAGCTTATAAATGCTGGATTTGGATTCCGAAATAAACTTTAAACTTACACTTGAAACTTGAGTCTGTACACAATAGCAAACTTGTGCAAACATGTTGCTGTTGGAATGAATCAGAAGTCCTCCGTTTACCTATTTCGAACTGCTTTCTCCTACCCACCCAAAGGTCATTTCACAATTTCTGCCATTACAGGTAGCCAGAACTGACTGCTTTGGCCCGGAGGCAGGCCAGTTTCTTGGAGCTACCATTACAGGCAACTTTTAGTATGTGATACTAAGGTTCTTTGCCCACTTAATACATAGTATTTTTGCTTAATCTGATTGGTTTAGGAACATCCGAACGTCACACAGATGATAGATCAAACGCAGTAGGTCCATGCTTTGCATTGATTCCTCACCGGCAACTGTGAATGACCAGAATCGCGCGGTAATTAAATTACCTGTAACTCCTCACAACAACATTATCCCAGCTCCAGTCATCTATTGAGAAAGATGTGATTGCAATTAGCAAGGTGCATAACATCAAAGAAATCAAACACAATGGGACTGATGAATCGATGTTGGATTACATGTGATAAACTGTCTTGTTTATATTGTGAATTATACCATACCTATGAGCCAGCAGCCAATCAGAAGCCTGTATTTGGCTGGTATATTTCATATATTCTTTGTTGTTAACTTATACGCCCATGGGAGTATATAGAATATATAAGCCTCATTGTTTAACAAAGCTCAAAAAACAAACAGCAAAACTGTACAAAACAGTGGATTACTAACAAAAATTAAACAAAAGTATTATAAAACAAAATGCCCGAGATAAATCTGTAAATCCTTAAATTTGACTCCCTTCAGATTTAAATGTCAAGAACACAACTAATAAGGGGTCAACGCAGTCAACCATATTGGATCTCTAGGAGGAGGAGGAGGCTTGGATTTTTTATAGATGATTTCTTGTCCAGTTTAGGTGAAATAAATAATTCCTATAGAGTCCTCTTGAATAAAATAATTGCTGGCGGTAGAGGTATTTCCTAACATGGTTTTGTTTAATTTAAAAAGAAATATTTTAGGACATCATTCACTCAAAATAAATAGGCCTAATTACTGCTGCTGTTATCATGAAATAAATTATTTCCTGTTGAAACATTAAAACTCCCAGCGCCCCCCCCCCCTTTATATATGATGTTGATCCCCAACTATCCAAATGCATATATTCTTCTGATTTTTTAACATTTTTTTCCAACAATTTTTTATTTTGCCTGCAATCCCCCCTTATATCTAATTTTCAAATTCTCCCTCCCATTTTTTAAAATAACTCCCCCCCCCCTCCAAATTTTGTTTTCTGATTTTTTTTTTCCCAAAATTCCCCCCCCCCAAATTGTTTGCCCCCAATTTTTTTTGTACCACTGTTTTTTTTTGTCAAATTAATTTTCTTTCCAACCATCCCCCCCACATTTTACGGAGTTTTTCTTTCCACTTTTAAAAATTATAACTATTTCTTTTTACATTTTCAATCCAAATATTTTTCCTTATAATTTTGCAACTAAATAGCTTATTACAAACTATTGTCTTTAAAATCAATCTTTTGGATCCAGGCAGCACCATTTTCAAGCTTTGGAGTTTACACCTGTTATTGTATATATTAAAGTGAGTAATGGGGAGATACCCCTATATTTCAAGTAACTAACACAATGTCAAGGTCCACAGTATTAAAATCACAGTTGTTTTCTAAATTTATAACCAAATTCTAAAAATGTAAGGGATGTCTCTGTAACTTTTTTAGTGCGTGATTGAAAATTTCAAATACCTTTCAGATGCATTAGCCTTGTATATCCCAGAAAATTATCAGAATATGCATAAATTTCATATCATATAAATGTCAACTGTGATTCCTTTTGGATTTTTTCTTTAACTGATTCTTTCATGTGATTTAATTAATCCCACTTGGCAAATTGTTTGTAGCAGTTTTCTTCTTCTCGCAAATCTTCTTGTTTTATTTTCTTTTTAAAATCTCTTTGTTTTGTTTTATTTTGTTTTGTTTAAGGTATAAGTTAGTTATATCCCTTGTTTTCGTGAATATGTGATAATCCTCGGCCACGCCTCGGATATATCACATATTCCCTCAAACGCGGGATATAACTGGCACGTATCCATGGAAAGGATGGTACGAACATAAGAAATGGGGTGGAAGTCGACATCTTCACATATTTATGCATTTTATGTTAAATTTAGCAAAAATTTGTAATTAACTGTGTAATAGCTGTGATTATTCATGATATTTAACTGTACAACTGTCTCCATTGCCCCCCACCCCCTGCTGACGCCCATGAGCACTTGCCTGTTTTGATTAAATATTATTACATGGATTGTCTTGTATTGACCCGGGTATTCTCCCTGCCTGCCCATATTTTTAAAATATGGGCTTGCAGGGAGAATACGAGGGTGTCAATGCAAAACAATCTATGTTATAATGTTTTAATTCCATGACCAGCCATTTACGCATATATTTGCAAGAACGACATTACTACATTAATTTTTACCATTGGATTTCAGCTAAAAAGTCCACTATTCAGAACATTAACACAAGAGGACTCTGTTTGCAACGTTATCTGAGGGAAATATGAGTTATTGTCCCTCCGCAGTTAAGTTGTATATTTCCCAGGGCACATTTGATGTTATTGGGGTTAGGTAAATGCAAGGGTAGTCATGGAATGAAAGAAAGTAACTGATTGTCGTGTCCCCAAATCATCAGAATTATTCAATCCGAATGCTGTCATCAAGCACATCTTTGTTTGATCTTATTGTTATATATGGTATATGTACGTGTATATCTTCAGTCATGTACGAAAGATAATGATCTTACAGTCACAGATGCCAAAAGCAAGAACGTGATATCTATTGCGGATAACACATAATCTGTGTTTGCTGTCATACACCTCAGCCTCAACCAAAGCTGCCATGATGTGTGTCACATTAGTCACCAAATACATCATTAATCCAACACCAAAGATGGGGAGCTGTAAGAGCTTGTAAGAGCAGTAGACATGAATCACACAAGAAGATCAAAGAAGTTAGGTAAGAAAGGGGCAAAGAGGGAAGCAGCACAATGATCCCTTATACTGTCACTATCAGTCAAGAAAGTATTATGTAGAATATGAAAAATCTACAGTCCTGGACTAAAGTCTTGTCGCATCCAAATGTTATTGACAAAACTGTTAATAACTTGGCTTGTGATTGACTGATTTTGGCAAGAAATTGCTTAAATGAAAGCAAAAGGCTTCTGCAACTTGCTTAGATCTATATCGCAAAATAAAGTTTCATCTTTTCTTATTAGTATTTTTATTTAGAATATATTTTAAAAGGGTTACCGTATCAGACAACTGTTTTTCAATGGGCCCTTTCTTAGTCTGAATATTCTAGAAATTAATTATAAGAGTCTGTCACTAATGTGGTTGGACAAAAGTCTTGTTGCATGCTCAACTTAATTCTGAAAATTTGCTTTAATTAACAGTGAAACTGCAAAATGGATGCAAAAATGTTGGATATCAACATTTCATGTGTAAAAATCATCAAGGATGGCAGATAATGCAGGAAAATATCGTGAAAAGTTCCTAAATATCGTTTAGAATGATCTTCCCTACCTCCTGTCCCATTTTGGTGGGCATTGATTAGCGAACATCATGTCAGGTAAAGGAGCAGATGCAAAGGGAGCTCCATAATCGGTCGAAAAATCAACATAGGGGTCAAGTTGGAACTGACGTATTCCAATGATCATTATTTTGGGCCTGCATTTGATGATGCTTGTGAAAAGGAACATATATATGTACTTTATTAGGGATGAATAGGGTTTTTGTACGTTTTGCACATGTGTTGTACCTCCAGTGACACAGGCCTATAGCTTCACAGTGATTAATTTTTAATTTTTTTTTAATCCAAAACATCATCATAACTGCACAAAAGTTGCACCAATAATGCAAATGTTCTGTTAAAGCTCACATGAATACAATTTATCCAGACTTGACTGAAATTGACCATGATAACGAAAAACAAAAATACTGTCTCGGAACAAGATATTGATCGAGATGGCGAGAGGACAATGTGAAATAGTGGCTTTAGGAAAACACAAATTTTAGTCCTAAATTATTGTAAACCACTACTATGGAGAGACTTTGAATCCAAATAGCATATTTAATAGGCCTATATTTAATTTAATTTTTCTTGTCAACGTGGCACATACCATTACACCTGCTCTCCCACCAGGAATGCTATAATCTCAATTTCCATGATCCCATGTCCTCCAAATTAAGTTGGAAGGCAGGCAAGGCAATTCCAAAGAATATTTATGAATTTTAGAAAGCATTGGTCTGTATTATCTAACACTTTTGATGGTATACTGTGTTGATATTTCACATGAGTCCTCGTGGAACCCCATGGATAGTGTTATACAAGATCAGTAAGTTGAACAAAGTTAGTTTTTTTAAATTCTCCTACATCATGACTAAATGCTCTGACAATTTTTCATCATTCTAGCAATTTCACAATTATTTTAGACAAATTTTCAGCACAACTTCTTACATGCGACAGAACTTTTGTCCAGGCACATTTTGGACACACTGTCTATACTAAATTCTATGATATTCAAATTGAGACAAAACTTTGTTTCCGAAATATAAGCATGTCGTAGATGGACTTGGCTTTCATTTGAGCCATTACTCATTCAAATCTGTTCAGTACAAGTCAAATTATTGACAATTGTATCTGTGAGATGTGCTAGCGACAGAACTTTTGTCCAGGACTGTATCTACTTCATGCAAATTTGTAGGCCTATATGTGACCTCTGTCAGCCAATCACATTGCCAGTATTTCATTGCGATAATTCTTGTATCCTTTGTTGTCAACTCACCATCCCATGTTTACCTGTTCAGGTGTTTGTCTGATGATATAAGCTGTTATTCACCGTGGACTCAGGGATATGTGTAGTATATCACACATCGGCACAGCGAGCTTGAACAAACTTTGGGGTTAAAAAAATTGACCAAGAAAACGGTTAGCTCAGTGATGTAGAGGTAGATTAGGTGAACATTTTGATGTATCAAACCAAAAAATCTGTTGGGAATTTTTTGAGTATTTGAGTTTTAAACTTTTTATTTATCACACCCTATTGTTAGCAAGGAATCTCCATCTAAAAATGATCAAAACTGCCAATTTTTCCTGTTAGGTAATATCTAAGATAAAAGTCATTATTCAGAAGTAAAAATATGCAGTCATTGCCACAAGAGCAAGTATGTACCACCTCATTCAGACTGACAGAGTGTGACAAACCTATAACTGAAAACATCTCTAAAAAAAATTATAAAATATGTTTATTTGCCAGCTTGTCCGCAGTTTCATCATTCTGGTGAATAATAGTAGTAGAATCTACCTCACTTTTGAACTCTATGGTGCATTACTGAGGTTTTTATGTGTTTTTAAAGAAATATCACCTCTGTGAAACGAGTACTTTTGCAACCATGTAAAGTGTAGCCAATGTTGAGTATATCATCAGAAAACACATAGAAAGAATGTTTGAAAGCATTTAGTTAAGTATGAAGTAAAATACTTTGACATTGCAGTCTTATTGTGCAATAGTTGTGCATGTTTGTATTAACTAAATTTTCACATAATTTACTGAATTTATGCTATTTTTGTTGTTCTATACAATTAAAGATTGGTTGATTTTGGATGCCAGATAACCTACATCAACATTAAACACCCAACAACCATTTTAAGTACTCAAAATACATTAAGCATGAATATTACTGTTTATTTATAGCTTTTAATCTTATTTTTTGTTTTTTGTCCAATTGCAAAGACTTATCATGTAATATCAGGGGATTCAACTTCATAGTGAAGCAGATACTTACAAACATTCTATGCATGCATTGTCTGATGATTTACTCAACTTTGTCTATCCTTTTACATTGTTATAAAATTCTTGTTTCATGGTGGCAAAATTTGTGATAAAATACGTAAAACACTCAACAAAGCCTGTTACAAAGAGATGATGAGACCAAATTTGCAAAAATTATTTACCAGAATTATGTAACTAACACAACCTGGTATTGAAAACATTTTCTCAGGCCTTTAGCCAGAAATGTTAGCTGTTGCAGGTTTATCACACCCTGTCTGTCTGGATGAAGTGGTACATACTTTCTGCAGAGACAATGACTGCATATTTTCACTTTTGAATAATGACTTTTATTTTAGATATTACCTAACAGGAAAAATGGACAGTTTTGATCACTTTTTCATGGAGATTTCATGCTAAGAATAGGGTGTGATAAAAAAAAAATCTAAAACTCAAATATCTCAAAAAATTCCCAACAGATTTTTTCATTTGATAAATCAAAATGTTCGTCTGACCTTCCTTTACATCATTGCGCTAATCGTTTTCTTGGTCAATTTTTTTAACCCCAAAGTTTGTTCAAGCTCGCTGTGTCGGGCTAAAGCTCTCAATTAGGTTGATAAATCACATATTCCCTCTCCCGTGTTTAATAACTCAATTAATATTAATTAATTAGTCTCACGAGGTTTGACTTTGTCATACAAGAAGATTTTACATTGCATTGGTCCATACAAAACAGATGTGATTTGACGAGTAACTCGACACATCATATCTTTTGCAGTCGACTCGAGTGAGCAATTTGTGGCCATCTTTGCTGAATAGTAAATAGTGTACATCCATGACCTAACCTAGAACACCTGATTTGCATGACTTCTAATGCTAACCTGTGTTAGACATCACCAAGATACTTATACCATTGGAAAAGCTGGTATCTAACTGAAAATTTTGCATATTAGCGCCCTGCTAGGGATTAAACACTATTAACAACAGCAAACAAACAATCAGATTATTGTTTATTTTGGAAAAATTATAAAATAAAACATATAATATAAGAAGCGTATGATGTCTAAGTCAGTTAGACACCTCTTTGTTGGGATCTAACTGACAAAAATGCATACATGTTAGAACCCTCCAAATCGGTGTCTAACTAATACGGAACTGAAGTCATAATCTACAAGAAATAAATAACTTTCTATGTTCTGTTTGCAAGGATAGTTATGGCGTTACAAAGCCCAAGAAAGGCTGAAACAGTGAAATTGATGTTGTAGGAATTGAAGCATAAATTTTATTTTGATACTATGTCTTCTGCATGACAGTAATGGTTCCTAAAGTGTCGGGATGTGTGAATGGTAGACAATACTACTAGACATCAAATTTTGTACTCATGACGAAAATCACAATTAAATGTAATATATATAACAATATCATTATACTGCAGCAGCTTCTGCTACTGCAGTATCAACAGTTCATCCACGATATATCTTACACACTTGGCCCAATTTTATATTGCCTGTTGCTGTCCCCTAGGCCACCTCCCATGTTCTTCTTTGCACACCATTAACTTACCATCATTTCCTAAAGTGTAACATCTTAAGATTTTTTATCCACCCCCCAGTTTTGTCATTAGGACGCAAAAACTGCTAATTTTTCCCTCATTTCCAATCTGCCAACTTCGTTCTATCAGTTTTTGCTACCCCCTCAATTTGCTCTGCCCCCCCTTTCTGCCACCTCATGTGCACCAAGAGTGACCATATGCTTACCACTACCACTTCAGTTTGATTAAGGGAATAGGCTCCTGAGAAAACATTCATATATCAATGAAATCAGGTCTAGCATAGTCACATGTACTGGTTGTATGATTGGATTGTAATGAATTATGAATGGTCCAGGTAGGCCAAGTGATGACTTTACAATTGAATGTAAATTACTAGTCGAAACTTGATCCTGATTGGTGTTTAGAGTGTCATAAATTCCGTAACAATCACTTAAAGATGACACTTTTTCACACAAAATGACCTGGTGATGACAATTTTTAACACTTTTGCATGAAGTGAACTTATTTACAATAGTAATATCTTTTATGTTTGATCATTTGTCACTTAATGATTTTGAGAATTGATACTGGTAGGAATGTTTTCATTCATATTTGTTATACTTATAATGTTTTTTTCTCATTGAAATAACGTGTAAAATTTGGCAAGAAATTAAATAGCTAGAGACAACACAGTTCTGGAGCCAATAAAAACATAGGCAGAAAGAGCCCTTAAAATAATTCTGGACCATCACATCAGGCAAATACGGTATAGTCATCAATACATCAGTTCTGACTTTCTTTTGAGACAGCCCCCAATCACTTGGCTCAGCTGACCTCATTGCCTGATCCGCTTGATTAAAATAATGGGGTTGGGGGTTCTTCTCAAAAGGACTAGGCTGCAATTCCAAAGATCTATCCTTAACCTGGTGAAGAAAATAATTCAAGAGTTGTATAATGTCATTTTTTAAGTGTCATTACCAGGGCTCATTTCTTTGCATGAATAAATTAAATTGTATTCATTCTTAAAAGCTGTACGTATAGATATCTTTAAAAAAAACGAAAAAAACAACATTCTGTTTTGGAGGAAACTCGCTATGGCTTCTTTTTCATTCACATTCTCATCCTTCATTCTCATTGCTCACTGTTACATTTTTCTTCTTTTTTTTTTCTCATCTCCATCATAAGGTGCTTCCTGGCAGCGACTCACCAGTCTTCAAGAAGCTCCTTCACATAGTCATCAGTATCATCTTTTGCTATGTTTATTTGTTTTATTGGTATTGTTTGATTTGACATTCTCCTTTCTATTATGTATATGTTAAGCATTCATTATTATTGTATTACTTTTATCATCTTTCATTTAAATATTTATTTCTATTATGACTTTTTTTATTATTTTATTTTTTATTTTTTTACTGTTTGATCATGTGAAAATAAAGAGTTCTGAGTTCTGAGTTCTAAAGAGTTCTTTAATCTAAAAGTTGCTTTAAACAAGATTAGAGCCATATCACATATCAACAGCATAGAAAAGAACTTGAGGTTCCGCGTAAATGTGACGAGGACTGTAAAGTAAGACTTACCCTGTCTATGACTACGGATGCAATGACCAGACAGTTCCCAACTGACCCACTGAGGAGGGCTATTCCTATGAGCACCAAATAAGGCACAGTTAATGCGAGGTCCTCAACAGGGGCTGGAATGATGTCATTCTTGCCATCTCCTCCCGACTGGTTGCTGTCCAGGCCCATTCGCATGACGTATGTCATATCCATTTTGATGTTACTTCTTTAGCTGAAACCAGAAGGCAGGAAAGAATATAATTTATTTATAATGATAGATGTTACTTCTTTAGCTGAAACCAGTATGATGGCCGTTCACATATATATGGTCACTTTGGGAAATCATCTTGATTCCCCTGATCTGAACGTCTAATTGAAACAAAATACCCGCAGGGCCAGTGGCTGCGACTGTAAAAGAACTTTTCTTAAGCCAAAGGTGTGCAGACGCAGGATCCAAGTAATTTAATCTAGAGAACATAAATAAATAACCTATGGAACTGTGTGTATGCAAATCTATCTGGTGCAGTTTCTGGACAAACTGCATGCAAACACACATATATATATACACAAAACCTTTAGATTGACAACATCACCAAAGAAGTGAACTACAAAGGGCTGTTGTACTTCCATTGAAACATCAATCAATGCCATAAGAAGATCCCTGGGGAAGACCAAGGAGCTCAGTTGCCTCAGCTGCAACATGCTCATCTCCCAATTACTGCATCTCCATTTGGACACAATTTCGTGGCAATTGTCAGAGATTGGTGATCTATTTGTCGTGCAAAGCAAACCATATTAAATTTTGATGACATAACTGATAAGTGGTTGTGACCGCCAGAAAGCTCATAAGTCGAACTACAAGAGGCGGTCTCTCGCATGCGGTCTCTTGTTAGGGTGCAAAATGTACTAAAAATACTACTTCTGAAGTGCGGGAAGAAGGTGGTCACATAAGGCAAGTCGCTATTACAACAGGGGTCTTATAACGCAGGTACCACTGTATTAGTAAAAAGTTTATAATGCTTTGTTGATCTTACACAAAAGTTTAGAAAAATACATTGTGACAAAAGGTGAAAATTTAAAGATGAAGAAAACAAGCATCCACAAACACACACACATGAGTTTGGACAAATTGAACGATTAGCCAGCTTCTCTGTGTTTGATTTTTTTTAAACGTCTCACAGTTTTGTCGTGAGCATGGTGCACTTTTAAAAAAGACATCAACAGTATTTTTTATTAGGGCATTCTGCCTTATTGTCTTGTTCTTCTCTGGAATCTTGCGGACCAATTTTGAGACAAAATACTGCACCAATTTCATTCAAACTTTGCACACAGCCTTTTGTTTGCCCAAGCTTGTGTTGATTAACTTTACAGGAACATGCACATTGTCTAAATACCATTTTAGAGACCCAGGAAAACCATCCAAGAAAAACTGGAAAGAGGGAGTCCTGTGATGTCATTGAGGGGTTTCCCACCCCAGATCTATTTATAGCTCACTCAGAATTTGTAAAAACAACAAGAGGTCAGCAATTAGGACAAAATACCACTGCATGCTTCATCAATGTCTTGCTACCTTTTATGTCCCATTATCTATTAGCTACAGTTACAAGACAATCAGGACTTTGGATCAGTAGGGGAGACCGGGGTAAGTTGAGCCGCGGGGTAAGTTGTGCCGCCCACTGTTGGGGTTAAATGAAGAACTGGGCAAAGAAGGCAATGCCACCCATATATACCCACTTGGTAAACATCATTAATCACCAAGAATAAAACTACCAAATATAATGGTATGAAAAGCTACACTCATAAATTGAATTTTGTTGCTGAAAACTTGAAGTGTCGAGGACTGACATTCTGGTTTCTCAGTCATTTGGTATTTGTAATGAGATGATGTCTCTCTGGTAGGATGGAGTTAAGAGCTATATCTATAGATATAGACATTTCTGTTGTTAGATTTCATTTCGCATTGTTTGTTTATTTTTGACAACCCGTTTCATCCAGAAAATCAATTTGGGGTAAGTTGTGCCGTTTTGATCGGGGAGAGTTGTGCCAATGGTATTACATAGGAATTAATATTTTATTCATCTTTTTTTGTTTTAATGTTACGCAAGGCCTAACCATGTTGTAAAATAACTTACACTGAAAGGAATATGTGTTAAAAGTGTTATAACACCCTCTAAACAATAAATAATTCTGGTTTTTTCAGCATTTTTAATTTGTGTACAAAATGGCTCATAAATGTCAGATTAATTTCATGTAACATGTCAGTCATACATTAAAAACATGACACAAATGATCTATCTGAAGAAATGCGTGAAATACAAGATTTTTTTAAAATAAATTAAGCGGCACAACTTACCCCATCACGCGGCACAACTTACCCCGGCACCGGGGCAAGTTGTGCCACTTGACCCACTTTTTTCAAATGCCTGCCATGACCTTCCAAATGGTCGGACTGCCCTGAAACTTTGGTCGATTCTGGCCAACGTATTATATTTTGGTGTCTGATTTTCAGATTGCATGACTAAGCTTTGGTTTTTTGGAAAATCAGCCTGACAAAAAAAATGGCACAACTTACCCCGGTCTCCCCTACTTAGATGATGTGCAGAATGCCCTTTAAAGTGCCTTGTGCACGTTATTTTTTCTGATAATTCTGCTGATTATCACTCTCACACTGTCACACATCAGGAGAACTTCAGGAACTCACTTTAGTCCAAGCCCATGGGACATTAAATGGAGACGGGTTGTATTCAGCATTCTGTGCTTGGGCAACTGATAGACCCTGGACATCCATGAATCAATAAGGCATCTATCAGACTCCCATGCAGTCTTCTCATCTCATCACATGGTTGTCACCAAAAATGAAAGTGCAGCTCCCTCCATAAAGATGGTGGTTGAGCTGCCCCAGCTGATCCAGGGCTGTGGGTTATTTTTGTTTGTTTTGATATCAGAAACATTCTGTTTTGTGTGTTCTTTTTATTTCATAAGTATGGATGACGTCATGAAGATTATGAAATTGAAACAAATACAAATCATTGTATCAATTAATATCCGCCTAAACAGCCTTTGCCTGGGGATCCAACTACAGAACAGGATAATAACTTTGACTAGAAGCGCATAGTTTTTTTTTTATTTTTACAAAAAGGCTGTTTTAATTGTTGAGTAATGAAAGCCTTCAGGAAGCCATTTTGAAAAGAACATGATACGATGACATCCTGCAATGAAAATTATCATTCCTAAATATGGCCATGGTCTATTCCGGGATACGAATTCTGAGCAAAATGGTGATAAACAAAATGGCCTGTATTTGTTGTATGCATTAATTCTGCCCTCAAGGTTCAAGCCAAAAAAATCTGTTTCAGGCAGTTGTTTTAGGGTCAGTTAATGGTGTCCTAGCTGGAACATGTTCCTGTGGTTGCTTTTACTTTTAGCATTCTAGTTCTTGCTTTGAAGATCAGGCTATATATAGAAACTGCAGAGGCAAAAAAGTTATCACTTTAATTTCAACTAATTCAAAGGAAAAATTCTTCAAACGTATATTTCTTCTAGATGTTAACAACGACCAATTAGTCATATTTACATATCCTTGACATAGGCCATTGCCTCTGTACTGGTACAGGTCATGAAATACAGTAATTGGGCTAATCCTTAAGATCAGTTGCCCTAAACTGCACAATAACACTCAGAAATGTTCCTTGATCTTTCATGACTTGCAATACACTGAAAGACTGGCCGTGGGTAGATCCTCCATTGAGCAATGATGCCAAGCAGTTGCGATTCTGCAAGCTGGCATGTACCTGTATGAGGTTGCATGTTAGATGGCTGCTCCAGGCCATGTCAGCGATCAGCAAGCTCATGACCAAGTTTAGTCTAACAGGCTCAGTGAAGGACCTTCCAAACCCAGGCAGACCTGCAATCACGAATCATGATCAAGACAGGCACAATGTCCATCGGTTTCAGGGTGACCATTTTGAGACAGCCACATCCATGGCTGTTGGAACTCGGGGCACTCACAACCCAAGATTGAGTGGCAAAATAGTTATCAGATGGCACCCAGACATCTACAGAAAGGGTTGGTTTGACATATAATATGTGAACTCATGATGTTTATTCAATATTGTAGTGAGATGGCTGACCCCAGACATTGTTTGATTTGAATTTTGGAAACATTACAAACTGTTTCCATGTGTCATCAATGTATTTTTCCACTAGGACTTCATACCACATTCTCCTAAAGAAGTAATGACTTGTTTGTCCTTCAGTTTTCAGTTAAGTTTGGTCTGTTCTGAGTGCCCTGCTGAAGTTGTCAAAGTTTCAAATAATCTTTGGATTATGCCATGTGATGTGCCATTAGATCAAGATTGTACACCGACAGCCTTCTGTTGTTTTTCAGCTGGTAAAGGTACTTTTATTTAATGTGGGTAGCCAGGCTTAGTCGGTGACTTATTTCCAGTTGGGCCCGCGGCGCCTCCAATTTACGTCTGATGCGAACGACAATGTCGTGGAATGACATGATGGCCAACCTGGGGATTGAACCCGGGTCCCTCGTTTGTGAGGCGAGCACTCTACTGACTGACCTATCGGGGCCTTTTGCATGTCAAAACTTTGGAAAGTATATGATTTGTAATTTCTGCCAATGGCTTCCATTTTTGGGAACACATCATCTCCATGCAGGTAGGTAAAGGCGAAATATGAAACCTAGAGGCTGTTTGATAAGTCATGAATGACTCATGATCAAGAGAAGGCCATTTGATTTATCATAACTGATTTTAGAGTAAAAATCAGATGCATAATCCTTTCGTTTGCCTGTCACCAACAACCAGGATTAGTCTCCTTAAATCAAATTAACATTGGAAGTATTTGGTATGATCATGACAAATTGTCAATATGATGATTCACAAAGTGCCACTTCACAGTGAATAGTCCTCTCTTTTTGCATATCAAAGTTACAGACTGTAATAACAGCTGAAAGAGCGTTTCAAATAAGACATATTATATGTATTAGGAGGGATAAGTTGGCATTTAAAATACATCAGATACTAAATATAATTTATGACCACAATGTTTGACCAAGTCAAGCTGATGAGGTAAATGCAAAGACCGACAAAGTTTGCGGTGTAGTGTGGAAAACAGAAAGTGAAAATCGGTGTACAAGATTGTCATGTGAGCTGATTTTTTTGGGAAATGAGGTTGATGGCCTGCGAAGGTCTTTCAAATTAATTTTGCATTTTGATGTTGCTGATTTCGAAAAAATCAGAGAATTTAATTAATAATCTTGTTTTTGTCAATTGATATTCATTCAGATTGCTCAACGCAAATCGAAAATGAAGATCAAAAACCTTTAAAACAAATTTACAATGTGTTGCTTCATTCATTGTTTTAATTAAATTTCATATAAATTATCTTGTAAAATGTGCAAGTGATTTGCACCAAATTGCTAAATGGATTGCTTTTTGATTGTTGCACTTATAAATCAGCTTTCAAGGCTTTGTTTCTCTTACTCAGTTACAGATGATTTCATAAATTGTAGACACTGAGACTGAATGTGGGAAAAATTATGTCATAAGTTTTTTGATGTCACCTTTTCCCATAGAACACATGTTCCAAAAAAAAGTTCACATTAAGTCTCAGTGTCTACAATTCTGATGTCATCTGTAACACAAATCGTTAAATTTTTGCAACCAGGTTTTCTGCAAGTCCATAACGAATGAAAATAGGCACATCAAATGATTCAGCCCAATTTGCCACAGAAATATTACAGCAAGGAAATTTGATATGTGAAAAGAGTGGAATGTTGCACTGTGAAAATGGCACTTCGTGACTCAGGATAGCCGATGAAATGTCATCTTCTCTAAATTCAACATGCGAAACATAGAGGCTGTTTGATTATTCATGATCAAGAGAAGACTATTCGATTTGTCATAACTGATTTTAGAGTAAAAATCAGATGCATAATCCTTTTGTTTGCCTATCACCAACAACCAGGATTAGTCTCTTTAAATCAAATCAACATTGGAAGAATTGGGCATGATGATGACAAATCACCAATATAATATTGTGATGATTAACAAAGTGCCATTTCATAGTGCAACATTTCTGTCTTTTCGCATATCAAAGTTACAGACAGCATTTCAAATAGGACATATGGATTAGGAGGGATAAGTTGGCTTTTAAAATATATCAAATACTAAATATATTTTGCACGGTTCTGGCTGAATAACCCTTCCTGTTGTCGGGAAAGTTTCACTGAAAAACATTGATAATTGGCTGCATCAGGTCATATTTGGTTTAAAAATATTTATTCGACCTTTTCCAATGAGCTGTACAGCTGAATTACTGGTTCAGTGTGTTAGTATTGGGATAAAGTACCTTGCGGTTATCCATAGAAGCAATTAGTGGCCGTACTATATTCTAAAGTACACATGATTATTTCTTTATTTTTATGACCATCTAGTTTGTCAATAGACTCAATACCATACAGCAACACTTCGGTGGAGAAAACATTTGTGTGTAATATGTTACTCAATTTATTCATAAGAGGAAACCCGACAACCAGATACTTATGGCACAAAAAAACATGGGCTGCACGGCAGCGTACCCTCGGCTAATCATAGGGTATTCTGGAGGCAGTGAAATCAAGTGGCCCTCAGGAGGCGTGGGCCTTGAGGGGGGGGAGGTCCCCAAAAACTTTATATTGATGTCCGTTTCCACCAGGTCACAGCAAGTGCCATAATGAAAATCTGTAAAAATTTAAGAGAGAATCAAGGCCAAAATTTGTTTTGGCAATTTGTTGAATTTCCATCACCACGATGTTTTTCATGAGTTTCTCTGACTTTCCGTAACTGCAGAGCAGACACTTAAATACAGTTTTAAAAAACTTAAGCAATACCTGATTTGTAAACAAAGACAGGGTTTTGAGGGGGGAGGGTTGGGCTGGTTTTATACCAGGTTGCCACCCTTTAACTTCGGATAAAAACGAGAAATTTGGTTGAATCTGTGATAAGTGATAACACATGGAAAGAGACCTTTTTTTATTAAAAAAAATCTGTTAAAGTCAGTTTAAGGATTCCATTAACGCAGCAATAAATGCAATTGATGTCGGGGAAAATATGTCTGGTGAAGCAAGAACAGTCACGGATTAACACAGAGAATTTGCTCCAAAGCTTACTGTGCACTAAATTATATAATTTTAGCTATCTTTATTTAGTTTCATTTGAAATATTAGCTCCAATAGGCCTATATATAAACTAGAAGAATAATTCTAATAAAGCATCTTCAAATCATATGCTGGAACAACCTTGCTGACCACATTTACAAATAGATAATACAAACAACCAGGGCTAGGCGACAGTCAGATTATTCATTGCATGCAGAAGTCCATTTTTAAAATGAACTTCTGTATGCAAATTGTATCTATTATCTATCCATCTATCCATCTATCTATCCATCTATCTATCTATCTATCTATCTATCTATCTATCTATCTATCTATCTATCTATCTATCTATCTATCTATCTATCTATCTATCTATCTATCTATCTATCTATCTATCCATCTATGTATACAAGCATCTATCAATCTATCTATCTATATATCTATCTATTTATCTACATGTGTCTATCTATCTTATCTATCTATCTATCTATCTATCTATCTATCTATCTATCTATCTATCTATCTATCTATCTATCTATCTATCTATCTCTATCTCTCTCTATCTTTCTGTCTATCTATCTATCTATCTATCTATCTATCTATCTATCTATCTATCTATCTATCTATCTATCTATCTATCTATCTATCTATCTATCTATGTAACTATCTATCTATCTATCTAGTCTATCTAGTCTTAGCTATTCTTATCATAAATTAAAAATATGGAATATGGGTCTAAAAACATAAAATATAGAAAAGATGTCTCCAACCAAAACCATTGTAAATAGTAAGACTAAAACAAGGTTTATGTCAGTTTATACCACTGTTTGCTTTTTCTGGCCAATCAGAAGGCAGGATTTCGTTCTGATATAATGCATATCACAGCTCATACAACTGACCATGATATTGCATGCTTGGCTGACTACAAGTTGACAAAATTGAAGGAAACACTGAAACAAAACTGACCAACAAAGGATTAAAACTGAACAACACAGACAGTAAACAAGGAGGAAGATTGTATCAAGTGTAGCTGGTCTCAATAAAAAGGCTATAGCCTATTCACTCTTTTTTATAAATACCATTATCTGAAATGATGATCAAATTTAAGGTCACTTGATGAAATAGTACATTTGGGATATGTAAGCGACAAAAAAATAGCGGAGCAGCAGACCAACAATTTTGGCCCCATTTGGCAACTCAAAGAATTATTTTTTCTTCTTAATTCGGGGGCTGCCGCCCCCGAACCCCTGCTTTTTATTAGTTCGGGGGCTGCCGCCCCCCAACCCCTGCTCCTTGCTTTCTGTTATTTTTCAAAATGTCTTTCATAATTTAAAAATAACATTTGCTAAGAGACTGTAATAATCCAACTCCCCAAAGTGACCTTAGCTTTCCATCTATCTTTCTATCTACTAAATTAATGTATTGTGTTATTTCCTGAGAACAAAGAATTCTGACCTGTTGCCTTCAGGGCTGCCAACCTTCAAATGAACTGAGGAACATGAATGTGCAACAAATACAATGAAATGTTGTCAAACAAGAAGGATTGAAGGCAAACAAAGGGATTTAAATTAATTTGTTTTGTACTTAGTGGTATAAGTTAGATAACACCCTTGTTTGTCACAAACGAGGGCGTTATCTATTACATATATATATATCTTTTAAGACTAAGCAAGTTGCTAATTACAAAGTTTAAATGCTGGTCAAACTTTGAAGAATAACAATAGCTGTAAAGAAAAACAAAACAAAAGAAACATGTCCCAACTCTGTGTACAGTCTGCATGGGCAGATGGGCTACAAAAAGTAATATCTCAGCTTCTACTTGGCCAAAATTTTTTATTCAAATTGGAAATTTCTTTATTTGTTCAATATAAAACTACAAAGTTGGTGTCAATGCAGTTTGGACATATTTCTAGGAAAAAAGATAATTTGTTTAAAAGTTGAGGGTGCTGTGCACTGCTTTTGTGCTCCTTTGTTCCTAGCTTTGGTCACTGGAGAGGATTAGTGACACAATGTTACATAACATGAATGGCTGGAGGGGAGGGGTACAATGAAGCACAGACATAGTGTCTCCAGGCCCATTCAACAAAAACTGGACCCCTTCCCAGTGATGAAACTTTTACCCCATAAACAGTATTTCTTTAAAATGCTTAAAATACAATTGGTGTGAGTTTTAAAATGAATTAAAAGACAGATTTATCCAATTATGTCTTAAAATGTAAAATTACACACTGAAATTTGCAGAAATGGGGTTTGAATGCCAAGTAATTTTCTTTAATAACCCTCTATATATACATAGTGGTCTTATTGCCAGTCTGTCTTATATGTTCATATTTAATTTTCATTAAAGACCAAAATAAAAGTAAGCTGACAGTACTCCATATGTTAAAATGTACATAACTGAGGTTAGATTTAAACCATTAAGTTAGAATTGAGAGTTTAAGATTTCTTGTCAAAGGATTAGCAGGGAAGACAATTACCCTGTGACATAACATTACATAATCAAGACTTCTCCAGTGCTCCATTCAACAAAAGCCAATCTGTCTGATTCATACACATTTAATTTTCATGCAAACAACTAAATAAAAGGGGCTGACATTAATTTATCTTCTAAAATTTACATCACTGAGTTTAGATATTAACCATAAAGTTAATATAATTGGGAGTTAAAGATTTAGTGTCAACATTTTAAAATATTAACACACAAATGCATGTTTTTGAATATACTTAATTAATGCTTTGAAAGTCCACATAATTATATGTAAAATTTATATATTTCCTATTGATAATATTTCATGAGGAGAGGTAAAAAACTTCAAATTTTGACATTATTGTGGCAAATTTGATTGACCAGGGCCAATATTTACTGATATATGATTATCTGAAAATCCTTAATATTTATCTCATTTTGTTAACATTGACCTCTGCTGCGAATAAAAATTTTCATATTGTTTGAAATCAGCATGATGATGATGTGAAACATGTCATGTTTATTTTGAAAAAAAAAATGTCAACGACTGGCATGACATCAGAAGGAAATGGAGAGTAAAGAGACATTTTTAAAAAAATCCATGTTGGTTTTTTGCATTGAAATTTGGTTTTTCAAAAAACCATTTTGAATCAAAAAAACCAATTTTGTCCCGACATTTTTTAGAGTGCAGTGTTTGAATAGTGTTGTCAACTCCTCTTGATCAAGGTCAATCAAACCGTGTCCATGGTAAATTACAATGATTGTAAAAAATTTAATTTTTGAGCAGCCCTCACGGCTGCAGTATACGTGTAGATAGATAGATAGATAGATATGGTAAGTGCAAGTGCAGTTCTGGGCGCTCACGAGGGTTCATTGATGAGATGGGAGAGAGAGCGGGAGTCCTTAACTTGTTACACATTTAGCCCATGTGAGGGATCTTTTACTTGCCCCCACCGACACTGATACAAGGGTCCGCCAATTTAACGTCTCATCCGAACGACATCCAGCTGGGATTTTCCTCATGCAGTCTCACTGAAAATTTCGGGTTCCCAACCCGGGGTTTGAACCCATGCAGGAAAAGAACCTTCAGCGGAGCAGGCGGGCACCTTAAGTACTCAGCCACCCAGCTGCCAGCTGTATGAGAGCTGTACCAGATTTAATTGTATTAACACCTAACATGGGTTATCCTAAAGTGGTAAAGTCACTTTACTGATATTCTGTCAATGCTGAACAGGATCTAGGTAGGCCAACTAGTTTCAATTAACTGAATTTGTTGCCTGTAACCCGGTTAGAAGAAAAGTTATAGGAGTTAACCACTTTTAGGAAAACCTGTTTTAAGGGTTCATACAATCTGGTACCTGAGAATTTAATTAAAATCCTCACCTGAGCTTGTGTAAGATGATTGGTGTCTTCTGAGCCAGGAGTGGGATTGATGTCTTGTGCAAGCGCCTCATGCTCTTCTTATAACTCATCGCAGGTTGCCTTCTCACGCCGGCCAGCTGCCTCTGTTAACAGGTAGGTGTGAGGATGGCACACATGGAATGCAAAAAGTCTGCTCTTCCCTCTTATAGCCTAATTAATTTGCGGAAATTAAATTGTGAAATTTCAACTAAATGCGTCTGATAAATACTTATTTTCATGACTTGCATCCATCTCTAAACATTTCAGTTTTGACTGTTTTGTGTGATAAATTAGCTAGATTTAAAGGCACACACTCATCGAAATCCTACTTTTAATAAACATATCTTCCCATGAAAGAATCAGGCGTTGCGAGTGCATTCAGCTAACATTTAGCCAAATCAGATTTCATCATAAATTAGGAAAAATTTATGAAATTGGCATTTCAGCCCCATGCTGTGGCTCAGTCAGCTGTGCAGTGACGTAGGCCTGGGTCTCCCCCCCTCCCTCACTCATCATATTGTATGGACAACCAGAGAAGCTAAGATAACAAGACACTTGCTATTTTGACAATAAAACATGACCGTGATATACTGGATGGGATTAATAATTTTCTTTTGAAGGTGGAAAAACTAATTTGAAAATATCCAATTCCATGCAAATCACCTTTGTCAATAACTTTTCCTTTTAGTCAGGGAGCCAGGGGCCAAAAATGTGAATAAAAAGGGTACTTTGTTCGCAGCAATCCACACCTCCTCAAATTTGGTACTGTCCGAAAGGAAATTTTCTGAATTTTTTCATGGTGGCCATGGTTTTATCAATTTCTTGGACCGGAAATGTTTTTTTTTGGTTTCCATGGCAACAAGTCTGCTTTTGTCAAAATAAATTTTATAAAACTTATCATGGTGTATCACAGTTGCTGTGGAAGCAAGGCTTTCATTGATGAGTAATGTGGTGCCTTTTACTGGTCTCACTACTTTATGGGTGAAATTTTGATTTTCCATCTCTTTTTTGTTACCATGGCAACACTTTAGGAGGCTATTTCTCAGATTTTGTTAGTTTGTGTTCTTATTTTCTTTAGAGAGCCACAATTTAAAGGTATAACTTAAAAAATCATTAATATCTGAATTCTGGTGGGGCAACTATTTCAACCAGTGGGTGTTACAAAATCAGATTTTGTTTGAGTGTGTTGCTATAGCAACCAATTTAAAATTATAGAACCAGAACTCCCATGAGGTCCTAGTTTTCAAATGGCTGCCTCTCAAAAGGCAAGCAACATAGCCAGCTGATATTTTAGGGTAAGCGCAACCATACTTTCAAAATTTTGAAAACATTCCATTGACTAATTTTGGTTGTCATGGAAACCGCCAGAAATGGCAAACATGCATTTCAAAGTGATTTTCCTCAAATGTGTAGAACACCATGTTAATTCAAAGCAAAAAAGATTGAAATATTGGCAAAATAAAAAATTAAACACTTGTTCAAAAAGATATAAAGTATTATATATGAATTATGTTGCCATAGCAACCAGAATAAACATGTTTCAGATGCTAGCACAATAGATATGCAATGTTTTGCGTATCTCTGGACTTATTTGAGGTAGAGTCTTTTATGATACATCAATCTTGATGTTTGTGAGGCCAAGAAATCTAATTTTGATATCAAAAGTAAGCTAATTTGCATATTTGCTCATAAAAAGAAGCAAAATCGGTGCCTTTACGGATTTATTGAGCATTATTCCTCTCTCTGACCACACAAAATCTTGTTAAACTGCAAAATATTTATATTCTAAGGTTCATTTGCTTATGCCCCAAAATAATCTGAAATCTAGTGGATAACTCCTTCAGTCAGTTGGTATCACAGTATCAGATTTTGATTCAGTGTGTTGCTATGGCAACTATATTCAAATAACAAAGCTATCAATTTCACAAAGTCCTCTTTTTCAAATGGCTGTTTCTCGCTAGCCATCAAAGGTTGCCTTATGATATTTTAGGAATAGATTAAAGTCAATTTCATAATTATGAAACAATTCTAGTAGAGTTTTTGTTGCTATGGAAACCACCAGAAAAAGGTGAACTTTCTCTCCAAAGTGATTTTCATTGAATGTGTAGAATACAATGCTCATCGCATACAAAAGAGTGAAATATGTGAAAAAAAATATATATATATTCCAGACTAACTTAAAGTTACCCCGAATGATAGGTCAGGTTTCGAATGAAAAAAATTCTAATTTTCACACTATCTGCTGTATCTTGCTCAAAATGTTTAGTGTGTAAAGTTTCTTTGCTGTTGGATCTTTCTCTCTTGCTCAAATGATCCCTAACATGCACCAAATGACCCCTGTATTTATTTCGGGTACGCACGGAAAAAATACCAGTCTTGAGAGCAATCAACTTTGTGATGTCATCAGCATTGTCAGAATTAGTTAAGGGGAGCGTGGAGTCTTGCATTGTAGCTCCCTCTGGCTTTTTGAACGTTTACTAAACACATGGTGACGTCACCGCACCAGTTGCCGGACTATTTTTGATGACGTCATTAATGAAAGGTCACTGACCTGGTTGCGTCTAGACAGCTGCAACGTGGCTGAGATGAACAGAACGTCACCAAAGCTGTCACCAAAGCTATTGGTCTGTCAGTGTCAGTGACAGCATGGAAATAATAATGATGTACTGCCAAGGAACCCTGTTCCACAAAGTGAAACTGCTCAAAACAAGACATGGATTCTCTCCTTGGTCTGTTGGAAGGTAAGAAACTTTTTTTTATATAAACGAGATAATAACCTGCAGCATTGTTTTCTCATAATAAATAGACCTAGAGTCATGCCTCATGGCATTGTCTTTTAATTGTTCTTTATTACATGTGATATTATAATTGTTAGTCTAGTCTGCAGAAGCGTATCATATCATATCAAAGATCCCTTTATAAAATATTCGGAGAGATCATTACTGAATTACTGAATATCATAGGTGCACTTGACAATTGTCTTCATTTTTTGGCAGAGCACTGTTCTGCTAATAGCTGAGTCTAGGGTTTGATTCCTGTTCTAGCTAAGTTGGCCAGGTAACCTGGTTGGACTTAAGTTGGACAACAGTTTGGGGAGGCCTCCCGTGGGCTTGCAGTTGTTATTTCTTTTTACTAGATTAAATAATTGTCCAGTTTTGGTGAAATAAATAAACTCTTTCCTGGCAGTCTTGAAATATATTAATGGCTATGCTGTGAATTTTGTAGCACTGTATTGCTTAGATTATATAAGCAAATAATATTTCAGGGGTGTGGAATGAATAAGTTTTGAATTTCCGCAAAATAAATACAGTTTGTCTCCAGTGTTCGAAATAAGCGGGGGTCAAGGGGGTTTTTACCCCCCCAAATGCTGTAAAGACCCCCTCAAATGCATTTTTTAGAGGGACCCAGGGCGGGTCCTGAAAAAAACCGTCTCAAATACTAAATTTGCAGGATTTAATCCACAAATGGGGTTTTCAAAAGTAATTTTCTAGGATAATACATCTTAAAACACTCAGAATTCATTTCAGAGTACATGTAGTCCTTTCTGAAACCCCTCAGCTTCTGGCGGCCTCAAGCGACCCGCGGACCTCTGGCCCGAAATTGTCAACCCTTCGGGCCTTGCCAGTGACAGACCCCCCCAAATGACATGGGCTATTTCGACCACTGTTTGTCTCACAACATGCGAACTGGTGTTTGGCCTGATTAGTGATTGCTCAACATCTACAAGTCACATTGTAGAAATAAACATACCCACGGATAGAAGAGCAAATTTGTAATTTATTTATCACATTTTTGTCATGTTTTGATGCTTTTTTTGTCCGATTTTTTACGACGACCGTGCGTTCTATGTGTAGATATGAGACAGACTGTAATTTCCTGCTGAGAAAAACTCCAATATAGGCCTTGAGTTTCAAATAATGAACACTTGACGGAATAAATGTGTATTTGATTTTTTGTCTTTTAGGACCTAATAACCTTGAGCTCAAGAAAAATTCTGGGACACAAGAAAACTTTGAGAGTGACACTGGAATATCTGAACTGGAAAAGGTAATTTGCTCTGATTCTAATTTATTGGTACAGGGTGTGAAGTGCATAAATTGCATGACATACCAAAATTAACATATTTTCATCATGGTTCTAGACAGGCGGGCGGGCGGGCGTCCGGATAACGGGCGTCCCACTTGTGTATTGGGCAGTATGCCAAAACTATGGCATATATATACATATTTTTTTTTTTGGCACATTATTGTATCTTGTATCCTAGTTATGTCCTTTAGGGGTCTAATCCACATGACGTTTATACTTTTCTCACGATTATCAATTTACGTATGGAAAAATGTGACAAACATTTTTTTGTGTATTGGGCCTTATGCAAAAACTATTCCATGCATATTTTCATTTTTGGGAAATTACTGTATCTTTTATCCTATTTCTGCCTTTTATACAGTCAGACCAAGAATTATTCAGACGCTTGCTGTTTTGTTATTATTTTGAAGGAATTAAAAAGTGGGCAATGAAACATGCAGTCAAAATCATCTTTGGTATTAAGTGAAACCTGTCCAATACAAATTTATTGCAAACTGTCACAAAATCGGATGAAAATAGTTACTTTTGTCGATATCAGGAACCAGAAATTATTCAGACACTTTTACAAAAATTTAGAAAGTTAACTATTTACTGATATTTATCCCAAATATTGCCAATAAAATACCATGTGATCATTGTGGCCATACTGGATGACGTGTGATCATCAGTTATGAAAATGTTGATGAATATGTGAGATAAACATCTGAATCAGTTTATCACATTTTCTTGACCAGTGTGGCTGAAATCTGTTAGATATCAATTGGAAATATTTCAGAATATCATAAAATGAAAATTGTTAACTGTTCTATCAAAATAAAATTGAAATACAGGCTTACTTGAAAAATTGTATGCACTTTGGTATTTTCCTTTAGTTTTTGGCTCCAAGTGCTTTCTGAATCCTTGTCCACTGAGCCGCTGCAATCCATCAAAGCACTTAAAATAAAGTTGCATGACCTTCCTAAGGTTGTTCACTCTATTGCGTGTACAGGATAGCCCATTTACGCCAGTTGTTTACAAATGATATGCCATACTAAAACTATAGTGTGTTTTCATGGAGCAATCTCCATTAAAATAGCATCGGAATAGCATTGAGGCAGAAGAACCACATTTTGCCCCCTTCCCAAATGAAGTTCAAAGTGCCCCATGTTTGGAATATAGCTTGAAATAGATAATGGATCTTCCTTTCTGCAAATTTGTTAGATTTCACTGGTCAACGATGATTTTGCTACCTGAGGAAAAATACCTCTATAAACCTAATTTGAGCGTGCTGATTCCAAATCTGAAATCAGAATTTCTCCAGAACGTCTAGATTTTGAGTTATGGCCATGTCAATATTTGGCAAATAATCAGGCGTGAGAGCAATTTGCGTGTTAAAAAAATTTGTTCTAAGCTATTAAAATTTAGATTTAGAAATTATCTTAGCATTTGTAGAGATGATTTTCATATCCTGAATCAAAATATGACCTACTTGTTTACTCAGACTTCTCCAACTGCATATATTTGAGGATAAGAGGTGCCAGAAATAGGCAATTTTTACCAAGTAACCTCTGGTTGGGTTTATAACTATTTCAAGATATGAAATTTTTTTATGAGGTGCTACAGCCAGTAATTAAAACCAATTTGTGAGCTGCTATGGGCCTACTTTGCCAAAAAAAATGTATTGATAATTTTATATTAACAAATTCGATGAAAAAAATATTAGGAAAATCTATGCTTTTTCCAATCTGATTTTTAATGTCCATTTTTATAGAGCGGTAAGCGAGAGCAATTTGCGCCGAAGGCGCAAATTGCGATCGCTTAGCGATCCTTCCCGCACTAGTCATGTACGTACTGAAAAATCATGCAATACTGTCCCTTCAATCTCAGCGTGTCATTCGCCATCTTTGTTTTGCTACATGCTCGCCGCCATTATTCTACCGCGCATGCGCAGGTGGGTAAATAGCATGACTCCGTTCATAACGCCGTAAAAAACGCCAGAGGGCGCGCCGAAACAGTGGCGCCTCTAGCGGCCGTTCACGAAATCGGCAAAATGACGAAAATTTCTGATCTGATTGATTGACGCACACCGTAATACAACAGCGTTGGCCTAGTATATCTAAACCTGCTTACCGCTCTCTCCTGGCTTGGCAGATTACATATTAAATGCTCAGGAGAATGTATATGCCCTAAGTTATGTCAAATCACACTCCACCTCCAGTAGCTCAGACTCTGAAGGGATTGCTTGATCA
Organism: Platynereis dumerilii; assembly: GCA_026936325.1. NCBI lineage: Eukaryota > Metazoa > Annelida > Polychaeta > Phyllodocida > Nereididae > Platynereis > Platynereis dumerilii. The sequence goes on along the minus strand of JAPTHN010000102.1, from coordinate 189,218 downwards.
TCATTAAAGAAGGGGTTATGCGAACCACATAAATTGCTGCAAATTCGATGATTTAATTCTACGCGATTTGATTTCTTCTTGACAGAAATTGTTGGTTTGAGCAAAACAGTATGGAAAACAGTTAAAACCATGTAAAATTTCAGGCACTGGTCTACACAGTGGCTGAGGCTGGTTCTATGGACAGTGTGGTTGTATTAGAGTGTAGTATTGGAATTATATGAGCGCAGCTCATGGCTGCCGAAGGCAGCCATGAGCGAAGCTCACTTAGCACAAGGACAGCTCATTCTGTGTGGTGCTCCTGTCTGCAGTGACTGCCTGAACAGGAAGTGCCTGTAGTTGCCATAAAAGTGGAGCTAGTAGTTTAGTCAGAGTTTAGTTTGGTAAATAATTAAAATACCTCAAAAATCTTCCAAAATAGCTTTAAAATTTCAGTCTTGTCGTACAACCTCGAATGACATATTTCAGGGATTTAAATCAACAAGTGTGTATCACTATTGGAAATAATTATTTCCCATACCCCCTGCTTGTAAGAAGAGACTGAAAATTAAAAGTCAACACAAAAGTTAATGACTTAAATGGCTCACCAAGTAAGAAATCACAACAACACTTAAGGTTACATAATCTTCATAAACTATCAACAAATTATGTAACAGTCTAATAGTAAACAGTCATCTCTGAATATCTATGGTTTTATTGATTTCAGTTATGTAACATCAACAATTTAACATTCTATCTATCTATCTAATCGCGTCTATAGATCTGATCTTATCTATCTATTCTATCTATCTGCCCATTTGCCCAACCCTTTAAAAAGATAAATTGGCCTTCTGCATGAAAAGGTGAAGATGATACAGTAGTTCTATGACAATGCTGCGCGAATTTCATGGCAGTGCCATTTACATATTATCTGCATTACCCTCAAATTTTTGTATCTGGACCTGTCTGATTGAAATATTTTGGCTATATATTGCTTCAGCATCATGAAATAACTTATGTAAATAATGAGATATGCCTACTTTCCAGTATTCAACAGTGCAGAGTGCATTTCTTTGACATGCAAATTGCTCTCACGCCTGATTATTTGCCAAATATTGACATGGCCATAACTCAAAATCTAGACGTTCTGGAGAAATTTGCGATCAGCATGCTCGAAATAGGTTTATATAGGTATTTTTCCTCAGGTAGCAGACAGAAAATTTTTTTTTGGTGACCAGTGCTGTAGGTCTTGTCCTCATGACACTGATAGTTATCTCGCAATTATTCCTTTCTGGCACAAAACTCAAAAACTGCTGCACTTATGTCACTGAAATCTGCATATATGCAATGCATTAAATACCCAAGATGTGCTTGTTGAGGGTCTAAATGCTCTGAGAAGATTGAACTGACGAAAATTTACCAAAAATATGGAAAATTAATATTATTTCAACCTGCACGATTCAGTCAATTTTGGAGTTACAACTGAGGTTTTCCAGTTAGGCGTCTAAATTATGGCTCTTTAACCATCTCAACCAGTTTGAATGTTACTCCTATCATTTTAATATGAAAACCTAAGAACTAGAAAAATCACAATTTTCCGACATTTGTGTGAAATGCCAAAATAGTAATGGTTAAATTGTCAAAATTTAATGCATATTATATTTAAACATACAAAGAAGGATAATCACAGCTATAACATGCCATTTTTGATATTGAAATTTAAAATTTAAAATGCAAAAAAACGTGAAAATGTCTATTTACTCCCCATTTTCATTTCTAATGTCATACCGTGATGTATCACACCACCTTGCTTATTTTGAGCATATGAAAATTATTCACAGCAGAGGTCTTTATAAGCAAAATTAAATAAATGTCAAGGATTTTCAGATAATCATATCAGTCAATTTTTTGCCATGGTCAATCACATTGCCATAAAAATGTCTAGATTTTAGAAGATAAAGAAATGTCAGCCCATTTTTATTTAGGAGACATTTAATGAAGAAAAATGCTATCAAATGTAATTTTTAAGAATACCAGTCAAAATCTACTTTTTCCAAAATCTACTTTTCCTACAAAAATCTACTTTGTTTGAATGTTTATTTTGTCAATTCTCATTGCCATTGGACATTCTTCTTTCGTCTAACAAGGAAATATAAATTTGAACTTTATGCAGGTATTATTAGCAAAAATTGCCCCATGAATCCTATATATATTTTGGTATACTTTGTGTCTGAGTTTCCCATATTATTGGAGAATTCTGGAGAATTCTCTAGCCTTTTTAATAATGGGTTTTGGGGGTGTGGTCGATATTTGGAGGTGTGGCGCATAATGACAGGTATGCATTTTTGGCCATCATGCGTTGAGTTTGTGTTTGTGGTAATTGCTGGTTAGAAGCAATCTTAGTTGGCTAATTTGACAGCATTAGGCAAGGTGTAATGGGTTGACAGTTGTTCGGTTGAAACTGTGGCAGTACTTAAAAATTTTTAATTTTTGGGGTGTGGCCATTTAGAGCCAATGAGAATGAGGGACTTGGTGGGAGTGGCCGTTTCAGCCAATAGGGAGACATGTAGAATGCAAGGCCTGGGGGGGGAGGACACATCCAGGGGGGTACTTGCAGAAAATTTTTTTTTTTGCTAGTTATACTTCTAGGCTGGGGGGTCACCTCGGAGGGAGGTAATTTTAAAAATTTTAGATTTTAAAAGTCCCGAGGGGGGTCACCTCGGGGGGGGGGGGTACTCGCAAAAAAAAAAAATTTCTGCCTGTTATATTGCCAGACTTGGGTCACCTCGGGGGAGGTATTAAATTTTATATTCTATACAAGGCCCCGGGGGGGGGTCACATCCGGGGGGGTACTCGCAGAAATTTTTTTCTTTGCTAGTGATATCTCTAGGCTTGGGGTCACCTCTGAGGGAGGTAATTTAAAAATTTTTAGATTTTACAAGTCCCGAGGGGGGTCACCTCGGGGGGGGGGGGTTACTCGCAAAAAAAAAAAATTTTCTGCCTGTTATATTGCCAGGCTGGGGTCACCTCGGGGGAGGTATTAAATTCTATATTCTGTGCAAGGCCCTGGGGGGGGGAGGACACATCCAGGGGGTACTTGCAGAAATGATTTTTTTTGCTAGTTATACTTCTAGGCTGGGGGTCACCTCGGAGGGAGGTAATTTTAAAAATTTTGGATTTTAAAAGTCCCGAGGGGGTCACCTCGGGGGGGAGGGGGTACTTGCAAAAAAAAAAATTTTCTGCCTGTTATATTGCCAGACTTGGGTCACCTCGGGGGAGGTATTAAATTTTTAATTCTATACAAGGCCCCGGGGGGGGTCACATCCGGGGGGGTACTCGCAGAAATTTTTTTTTTTTGCTAGTGATATCTCTAGGCTTGGGGTCACCTCTGAGGGAGGTAATTTAAAATTTTTTAGATTTTACAAGTCCTGAGGGGGTCACCTCGGGGGCGGTACTCGCCAAATAAAAAAATTTCTGCCTGTTATATTGCCAGGCTGGGGTCACCTCGGGGGAGGTATTAAATTCTATATTCTGTGCAAGGCCCGAGGGGGGGAGGACATTTCCAGGGGGGTACTTGCAGAAATAATTTTTTTTGCTGGTTATATTTCTAGGCTAGGGGTCACCTCGGAGGGTGGTAATTAAACAATTTTGGATTTTACAAGTCCCGAGGGGGGTCACCTCGGGGGGGATACTTGCAAAAAATTTTTTTTTTTCTGCTAGATATATTGCTCGGCTGGGGTCACCTCGGGGGAGGTATTAAATTTTATATTCTATGCAAGGCCCGGGGGGGGGTCACATCCGGTGGGAGCTTGCAGAAATTTTTTTTTGCTAGTTATGTTTCTAGGTTGGTCACCTCGGAGGGAGGTAATTAAAAAATTTAGGATTTTACAAGTCCCGAGGGGGTCACCTCGGGGGGGGAGTACTCGCAAAAAAAAAAAAGTTTATTTCTGCTAGATAGGCTGGGGTCACCTCGGGAGGTATTAAATTTTATATTCTATACAAGGCCGGGGGGGAGTCACATCCGGGGGGGTACTTGCAGAAATTTTTATTTTTGCTAGTTATATTTCTAGGCTGGGGCTCTCCTCGGTAGCAGGTAATTTTAAAATTTTATATTTTACAAGTCCGGGGGGGGGGGTCACGTCGGGGGTGTCCTCGCAAAAAAAAATTTTTTTTGCTAGTTTTGCTAGTTATATGCTAGGGGTGAAAGCAGAAGAATGAGTAGCCTACCTGTCGAGACAACTGAGATAGCGTGCATTTTAGCAGTCATCTTTCTTCATTCCTGGACTGCCAAATGTGACCTTAATATTTCACTTAAGAGTTATAAAATTTGGTTCAGGTGTACGCCTGTGGGTATTGATTGGGAACATGACGATAAATTCAAGATGTAGGCCTTTCTGGCAGCCATCTTTTGTCATTCTTGAACTGTCCATTTGTGACCTTAATATTCCGCTTATTTAGAGTTATGAAATTTGGTACAAGTATTCCACATTATGAATTTGTCGGCCCATAGCTCTATATGGGCAGCGACTCTGTTAGACACTAGTGTCTGCTGTCACGCTCTACTCAAACACCTGCGCAATGCTCACTGCAGCAAGTTGTACCTATACTTCATTGCTATACCCTCACGTCAAGAGAATCTAGTTCACGCAGACATCACCCTACTATACCTCAACCTCCAGTTCCACTGTTCCTACACTCATATTTTTTGCCTCAGACGCTCTCGCATGCTGCAAATCACACCTTCTACTTTCCCATAGGATTAACCAGCCATTCTATCCGAGGATGCTTGTTGCTATTTTTCCACAGTTAAAATTCCAATTTTCTTCTATGAGGGCTATGATTGGCACTTCACGCCCTTTCGACGGAAAATATCTTCTACAACCTTGTCCTCGATAAATGCAATAATCAAATGCTAAATATGAAATTGAACTATGACACAAAATTTTCAAAGTATACATAATAATTGAATGATACTTTTATGTAGGTTAATGATTCCATAATCGGCTTAATAATTTAAAAGAATGTACCAGTAAATATGACTATCAAATGTGACCTCATCATTTGTCAACAACAATGTAATCGGTCAATGTCCAAGTGAAAATGAAAAGCCTTTACGGACTGATTGCACTAATATGGTAATTACTTCACTATTGCAGGTGATGTCAACGCCACTGATCTGCTGGTTTGGGCACTTCAACGATATCAGAAGATCAAATTGCTGATCCACAAAGCACCAGGAACAACAAATATAAACTGTAGATAAATAGTAGAGTTCACAAGGTCCTGGACAACCATTTTTCTTTTTTTTCCATCAATTATGATGGGATCATCTAAATAGCATACAGAAGATAGAAGGATACAAATTATAAGATAATGCAAGAATTGTGCGTCGTTTGGAGCCATTGGGAAGCATTTTGAGCTGCGGAAGCCTTCAGCAGAGTTTATAATTGGTTTCATGACTCACTATGTCAGTATTGCACTACGATAAACTGGACCAGGGACGGACGCAGGGGGGGGGGGATGGGGAGGATAGGGGGGATGCATCCCCTCCCCCCACCAGACCAAAATTTTGCTATTTCTACATGTTATTTTTATCATCGCACGGTCACGTTATGTCGCAAACTATGCGTTCCGAGACGCGATAGCCTGATAAACCCCCCCACCGGAATTTTCTGGATACCCCCCTGAACTGGGCGAAGAGCCAAACTGACAGCGCTGAAAAATGATTTCCAGAATGGTAAAACAGAGGCCTGTTTGCACTTACATACAGTGCCGCCTGTAAGTAAGTGAAACGCATGACATTGTGCCATTGCATCAATGCTAAACATCCTCAGCCAAACTGCTTGTGGAGGCATGAATTCTCATCGGATGAAAGGGAAAGAAAGTGGGTCATAAAGGCCGATGTGTGAGGCAAGTGGGATAAAAATAGCAGCCTATTTTCTTCGCTGTAGTCGGAGTTAGGTATGGGTCAAAGTCTTTGATAAGTAAGTGAACCACCCTTCCCTATGTTTTAACATTGGGCCTGCGTTTCACTTTGACCCATACCTAACTCCGACTACAGCAAAGAAAATTAGCTGCTATTTTTATCCCACATGCCTCACATATATAGGCCTTTATGACTCAATAAGTTTTCCTCTCGTAGGATGAGAATTCATGCCTCTACAAGCAGTTTGGTTGAGTATGTTTAGCATTGATGCAATGACACAATATCATGCGTTTCACTTACTTACAGGCGGCACTGTAACACATCGTTAACTATTTGATGTCCAACTGTATGAACATTTTTTACCTTAACTGTATAACGATTACAGTGACTTTTACAGTCACATTAGGGGGCGACCATTTAATAATTGGGGGGGGCTTGGAGTTTTCCTCGATGGAAAATTATTTATTGCACCGCGACGGCGGCAGTAATTATTTATTTCGAGTATGCGAAGTCCCAAAATAGTCATTCCAAAATCAAGCAACAACGTGTTAAGAAAAAAACCCACCAGAAATTAAAATTTCAAGACTGCCCAGAGAAAATTAATTTATTTCACCAAAACTGAGCAAGAAATTGTTTATTAAACAAACCCCCATAAGTTTAAATGGTGGCCCCTCACAACGGCTTGCAAAACTGATGGCATGTTCGTGCAAGACCATATTTTTGACCTCAACCGTATGTGTCAATGAACTATATCTTGTATTGAAGCTGAAGTAATATTTTCTGACAGATTTGTGTACTAATCATAAATGGTTCCTGGTGTATTCATGTTATTTTGTATTTCATGTCATTCAAATTTTTTTTTATTGGCCTCATTCTTTTGATTGATTAATTTATTCAGTATCACTCAGAGTCTAGCAGTTACATTATTATCCAGCTGTAGGGTGGTTCACTAGAGCATAAGCAAAATTTTGAGGGTCACTTATTATCCACATTGGCCCTTGTTCACAAGCCAGAGGCTGATTTTGCAATAACGGCCCTTGTTTACAATGTCGGGCGGTTAGGGTAAAAAACAGCCGTTGTTTGCAAGGTCGCAGGCCGTGATAGTCAATAACAGCCCTTTTTTATGTTCAGCAGCCCTTATGACTACAAAGCAGCCCTCGTGCTGTTTTGAATCACTTGGGCTGCTAGTCATCATCTTGGGCCATTTAAACGGCAAAGCTCCCTCAAAAGTAGTGTTTTTCACCCTTTTAAAATGAAAACAACTTAAATCTTTTACTGTTCTTTTGAAGGCTTAATTGTTATAATGATGTGCACGTGATGAGATACAAATTAGTGTCTTGCAAGTCAATATGACTAGCTACAAGTGGCGCAATGTTTTGGATGCTTATGTTTTATTATGTTTATGTAAATAACCAGGTGAGACTTAATAAAATATTGTTTTATTTTTCTATTCCTGGTCATTGCTGTTATTCTTGCAAAAAAAAAAGTTCCATTGGAGCGTGTGACTTTCATTGAACATTTTCTTTATGGGAAAAAGCCTTGCCTATATGCAGCTTGTGAATCTCATCAAATCAAATGATATATTTGTTTACTGGTAATCAATTGGATATTTTTTTTTAATGAAAGTGCTCTGGTAATGGTTGTGTTTACGGGCTACCGTCAGCCGGGAGAGATCAGTAGGCCTACTTCAAGAAATTTTGTAACCTCAAAGGAGCGACGGTGGCAGTAATTATTTATTTCGAGTGCGCAAAGTCCCCGAATATTCATTCCTAAATCAAGCAACACCTTGTTAAGAAAAAATATATATTTCAAGACTGCTCAGCTCCAAGGGTGCTGGAAGGAATCGCGGGCGGCAGGGACGGTCAGACGGAAAAGGGCAAATCATATTCGCGCCAATTTTACATGACAAAATTTAGATCGAGATTTAATAATAATTTGAATATATATACTTACTAATTTGTGCCTAAAATTGATAAAAAAGGCCTAATGATATATTTTTCTTTAAGATCAAGAGAGCACCCTTGCCCCCCCTGCCCCCCTTGAGCAAGGGCAGGAGGGGCAATTGCCCCCCCCCCCTGCCCCCCCTGTTCCGGCACCCTTGCCCAGCTCTAGAGAAATTAGTTATTTCATCAAACAGAGAAAGAAATTATTCATTTCAAAAAAACTTCCAGCCCCCTAGATTAAATGGTGGCCCCCTAATTAGGCCTTGATGAAGCCTTATTATTTTAAACAGACGCAGGAATGATCAATTCAAACAAATAAATAGATGGCCTGCCTTTACCTATAAACATATAGGTGAAATGAATAACAGGGTCTTTCTTTTTTTGCTTGATTTAGAAAGGAATATATATTGAATGCAAAGCACCCAAAATAAATAATTATTGTCACCATTACAGTGAAATAAATAATTTCACTCATACACTGCTGCTATGACGAAGCAGCTTGTTAACTCGCACTGTCGTGCATGATTGCCAATCAAGTGCAAAGTTCACTGAGTGCTAAGCTGTCCCTGCTGAGTGCAGTACATTGTGGCGTCATCTGGTGGCTACCTGTTTTGACATTGTTTGATGACGTCATTGCTCACGTCACTATGTGTCAACAGAGCTGGAATGGTGTGAATGACCGGAATAAAATAGTTCTTTGCTCTGCGCCACTTTTAACACTAGAAACACTTCGTTGGGCTATGTTGAATGATGTCAGAGCAACATTTCTGTGAAGATGTAAATGATTGAAAATAAAGTGGGCAGTTTTGTACCTCCATGTGGTTTTTCTGAAAATATGCACATTAATACAAACGTCACAGAAAGTGTGAAGAGACCTGGCTGGAAAAAAACAACAAAAATGGAGAATGACATGATTTCGTAGGCTGCAAATTCAGAAGAGTTGGTGGCAAGGTGAATATTTTTGGTTAATGTAGAATAATTTTAACAAAATTTTGTGCAACTTAGTGTAAGGATTTTTTATTTTTTGGCCTCAGATGGAAGATTCAAGCACTTGAAGTGGACCGTCTGCAAAATTGAACAAAAAGCAGGTCATGACAGCTGAAATTCAGCCAAACATTCAAGTTCAATGTCCATTTATTTGACAAGTAGACAATTAGAAAAAAATTCCCTACACTAAGTTGCATTAAATATTGTTTTCTCCCATTTGGTCCATGTCTCAGGCCCAGGAACAGCTGGTAACTTCTCAATTTTGCAGCCTACGAAACCATGTTGACTTGGCAAAATGGCTGTTTTTATGGTCATTTTTGCTGATTTTGCATCCAACTTTTTTCACATTGTGCATTAAAATCCTTTCACATGCATGTATTTCTGCATTACCAGTCATTAGTTAAGGTATTTTATTGACTGAAATTATAATTGACACTTGTGTCTGTGAGCTATTCAGATAAATATGCTGCAGCAAAGTGGTCAAGCCCAGAATTTCCCTGTCAAAAATAGTTCCAAATTTGGCCACAGGTGGCAGGGCAATGCAAGACTCCACGCTCCCCTTAAGTTGTAGCTATATATTTTTGACAATGGTCATTGTGACGTCATCACTAATGGATGTGCTGGAGGAGGGAGGAACTATCTTGAAGAAGTGTCTAAATTAACTAAGTAATTTATGTAAGGAAGGAAATACTTCAACAAATTAGTAAAAAATATCATTTATCATAAGTTTATATTATACAGAATATAAAACCACTCATATTTAGCTGAGGGTTTTATCATTCAGGGCAACTTTAAACATTGACAGGAGTGAGTGAGTGAGTGAGTTTGTGTTTTACGTCTCATCAGCACCTGATTTGGCTATTTAGAGACATACTTGGTGTGTACTAAGTGTGTTTATAGTTCTGTTACATCGCTACGTTGTTATTTCTCTTTTGGTGAAGTGGATTCTGTTATCCGTTGTTTCTTTACCAATTTTTTAGCAACAGACAAATGATCATGCAGGACCAATAAAATGAGAATTCCATAGAACTAACTCGTCAGTGAAGGTGTACTTGGTGACTAAACTGTGTATTTCATTTTTGGTGGTATGTTTATCTTCTTGCCAGGAGTGCAGCTCTTGTTTTGTTCTTTCGATCAGCTTCCTTGACACATTGCCAAAGCCTGACATTTGAAGAAGTTCAACCGCTGAGTCAAGGTTATCCTTTATAATAGGTCGTCTGAAATGCTGAATGTTATCAGGATCTAGTTGACCTTGTAGGAGGAGGGATAGATATTCTTTGGGACTGATAGCCTCCCGGTCATCCCATTTCGTCCTGTCTTTTCCATCATCCACAGGTTTTGTTTCCTTTTGTTCCATTTCGCCCATTCTGTCCTGTTCTTTGTTTTCTAGATCGTCGTCTCCTTCTTCCTCTTGGCCTTCTTCATTTTCTTCTTCCTGTGCATCCCCTTGATCCTCTTCTTTTTCGTCCTCTTGTTCCGCCTCCATGGATTCGTTGCCTGGTGTAGTGTCCCGCCGTCATCTGAGTCTTCCTGTCCCTCTTTTGTGTCTGTTTTTGTTGTGTATTCTTCTTCCATAGCTACCTCAGGCATAGTTGCTGTGGCAGCTGTTGGGTTTTGTTCTTCACGGTGCGTCATAGGGTCTTTTCTGACGGTTGTTGTCTGTGGAGTGATTTTTGCATGTGTTCTTCCTAAGTGTCTGTTGTCTTCTGTGTTCTCTGTGTGTTGTTGATGTGATCTGGTGATGCTGCGTTCTTCGAGATGTAACCTTCGTTTTGGTGTAGCATGGTGTTGAGGTTGTAGATATCCTGCCATGTCCGCATAGCTGGGAATTCCTGCATGTTGGTCCACGATCCTTCTCGCCTCCGGAAAAGATATGGCTTGGGTTGCCTTCAATGTGAGGATCTCTTTTTCCTTAGTCCACTGTCTACAAATTTTGCTGTAAGATGGATGATCCTCTTTACGGTTGACACAAAGAGGAGGGGATGTACAAGGTTCTTCTTTTGATTGGATGTGGTCCTGGGATCCACAGTGTCCACAAACTTCTTGTCGTCGGCACCACTTGCTCAGATGACCGAAACGTTGACATTTATAGCATCTTCTTGGATTGGGGATGTAAGGTCGTACCTTACATTGCTCCCATATAACTTTGACACTCTCTGGAAGAGTCGTGTCTGAAAAAGTCAAGATAAGAAGCTCCCGATTATCCCTCTGTGGGATTCTATGAAAATGAATGACATCAGTAAAAGTTTCAAACCATTCTTGTAAATCGTCGTCCGAGTCTAAATAGCTGAGGGAGGAGAAAACCACTCCCTTGGAAGTATTCAAGGTCCGATGAGGCTCGATTATTGCCTGTGTACCTGCAACATCTTTCAGCCTAAGGAGTTTCCGAGTCTGGTCGTCGTTTCTGGTCTTAAATAGGACGGTTCCATCTCTCTGTAACGTTGTCTCTGCAGGTTCGCCGACTTCTTGAAATATGGTCTTGTAGATGGCGAAGGGAGATAGCCTGTTAGTTGGTTTGAACACTATGTACCTGTGTCGGTACTCCGACTTTCGTGTTGTCGTTTGTCGATTTAGAAGTTCCGGGTCGATACAGTCATCCGAAGATGACCGCTGGCGTATTAGTCGAGACTGTGAATTAGGAAGAGAGTATGCCATATGAATTTGTGATGTTCATCCCCCATGCTCCCCACCCACCAAGGAGCCCACAAGGGGGACTAATATGGGTAGGGCTGCGCCCAGTACCCTAGTCCAGGGATACATGGGGGATATACTCGTAGAAGGCTTGGTAAGAGATACAGCTGCAATCATATTTAAAACATGGCCAGCATGTAGACTTGGTCAGAACCTTCTTTAATTGACCCATCAGCCATGGCCAAATAGGACCGAAGTCCTAGTGACAACATGACAAGCCGATTGACTGGACCGGGCCAATCCAGCCTCCCATCTAGGAAAGTATGGTTGAGCTTCCCCTAAAATATCAGCTGGCTATGTTGCTTGCCTTTTGAGAGGCAGCCATTTGAAAACTAGGACCTCATGGGAGTTCTGGTTCCATAATTTTAAATTGGTTGCTATAGCAACACACTCAAACAAAATCTGATTTTGTAACACCCACTGGTTGAAAGAGTTGCCCCACCAGAATTCAGATATTTATAATTTTTTAAGTTATACCTTTAAATTGTGGCTCTCTAAAAGAAAATAAGAACACAAACTAACAAAATCTGAGAAGTAGCCTCCTAAAGTGTTGCCATGGTAACAAGAAAGAGATGGAAAATCAAAATTTCACCCATAAAGTGGTGAGACCAGTAAAAGGCACCACATTAGGCCTACTCATCAATGAAAGCCTTGCTTCCACAGCAACTGTGATACACCATGATAAGTTTTATAAAATTTATTTTGACAAAAGCAGACTTGTTGCCATGGAAACCAAAAAAAAACATCTCCGGTCCAAGAAATTGATCAAACCATGGCCACCATGAAAAAATTCAGAAAATTTCCTTTCCAATAGTACCAAATTTGAGGAGGTGTGGATCGCTGCGAACAGAAATCCCAATTTTGAGGGGTTGGCTCCCTGACTATTTGTGCTCACTGGCTGTTCATACTGAGCTCACTTGAAAATGTTAACTTGCTCCATATGTGACAACTTCAGATAGATAGATAGATAGATAGATAGATAGATAGATAGATAGATAGATAGCTAGATGGATAGATAGATAGATAGATAAACTGATTTGTGTGGGGATGTAGTGTATGTATTTTTAGGATCACGATTGACTGAAATTTTAGCCAGAATTGGGTTTTTATATCTAAATCAATTATGCAAATATGCCCTAAATTTTGTTTTCACTTCTTTTTTTTGCGGTCTGAGCTTGTCATGTATGGTCCAAGTCATTCACTGTTAATTCTAACATGGAAACACCCACAATGTCACTTTGGATGCAAAGCTGAATGATTTAAGTTAACGAGGATCACTGATTATCACAGCTGTGCAACATTTTCATTGTTTGAAAGCAGTTTTCCTTGGCAAGTAAGCTGCATCCCTTTGTTTCAAAACATTTCACGGTTTGGTTTATCAGTTTCAAATGTAATGAGAAGTCACATGTATTTGTTTATTTAAAACCCTGTCTGATGTCATCAAACTCGCCCTCACTCGGATTCGCGGAGGGAATCCGTCACTCGTATATGCTATGAACTGTGGGTAGGGGTCTCTATCCGTTGCAACGGCCGCCATTACAAAACGTTGTAAACAGGCTGACCATGCTGCAGAGCCCTTAACTATCTCTGCAAATTGTCAGGGTATAAAATAAGCGTGCAACAATCCCAAAATGTGCAGTGATCAATCTGAAATGTGCAGTGATCAATCTGAATTTGTGCAGTGATCAATTTCACCCTTTAATGCTAAATTATGGTGAACTGCATAAAGCTCAAAATATATGTTCAACAAATGTAATACTTTTGCCCGCCTGTTGATAGTTTTGGCAATTTGTACTGCTTGATAACTCAAAGACAGTCCTGAGTCACTGGTTTGTTGTTCATTAGATTTTCCAGATACAATGTCATGATGAAAGAAGAATATATTCTTGCTCATCGATAGCTAAATATAATAAATCTTGAAACACTGCCTCAGAGCACAGGCATTATAATTATTCACAGCACTTCTGCAATAGACTCCAGCGACTGGCGCTCATCACAACTACTGCAACAGACACACCAAGGTTGGCATATCCCCTGAATCAATCACCCTGCTGTAATGTTGTACTTATGGGGTACAGCCATGCCTCGCTGTTGATTGCCCAGACTTACCCACCTTCTTTCATTGTTTAAAGAGGTAAGCATCATGCAGACCATAGAGTGGGAGGGCTGGCAAATGATCAGAATGAGTCTAAGAGGCAACAGGAAATTTTCCCCAGATAATTTTATCTGATTCTGGTTCAGTAGGTGCTACTGCTTAGAATCCATACTCCTGCATTAGAGAGTAAAACCATCCAGTTTATGAATTCGAAAATAGTTATCAGCCAACCGCGTTATTGTTTCTTGTTGATCCGCTGAGGGGCAACATGGCAAACTAAACATATCAAAGGGTTCAGCAAAATATAAAAAATTAAGACCCCTCAACACAACTTCATGTGATACAAAATTGTGATTTCTCTGCATTTGTTGAAAAATTGTATTGACAGCAGATTTTAGTCTTACAAACCAAAGCCGGTTACCTAGTTTGCTACTTCATTCCAAATCAATTTAAATTGTGACAAAATTTGGCCATGTTGAGACAGATCTCACATTGCCCCTAAAAATGTTTGATCACTTGACATGTTAATTGCAATTTTAAATTGCTACCAGAGATTAAATTTTAGTGAAACGTTTGGAAGGCATTAAAAATTAATTTCCTGATTCAGAAAGCCTTGAAAAATTTACCAGAATCAAGGTTTCTCACCAGAAAGCACAAATCCCATATAATACAATCTCAGAAATTTCAGGACAAAAATGTGAATAAACTGAAATTTTCAGATTTTTTCGACAACCTGTGGAATGGATGCAAATGCACTGAGGTGGCTGGAACAATGCTTTATAACACTTGGGCTACATTAAAACTTGTTTTGCCTAATTGCAAGTCTTTAGCTTGTACACTGATTGAGTTACACGCCTTCAAAATCAAATATATATATATCTGGACTAATAAAAGTATCACAAAAATCTCAATTTTTCTTTTTTCAGAGAAACTATTCAAGATATCACTGTATAACTTGGGATTTGTGCTTTCTGCTGAGAAACCTTGGTTCTGGTAAATTTTCAAGGCATTCTGAAGTGGGAAAATTTTCTGAAATTTGATGAAATGACACAGAATTACCAATAGTCTTTCAATGGCTCCAGTAACATATTTTGTTATTTCTCTGAGCTTCCAAACAGTTTCATAAATAAATGTATCTCCTCAATTTTTTACTGGAATAGTAATAGAATATGATTTATAGGTGATCAATAGACTTCGTTTCAAATTATTCAACTAAAGTACTGTCATGTTCAATTTTGGACTGGCATTTAATTAACTGCAGAAGAAAGACAGTTTGCTGTTTGTTTACTTCAGAAGTATAGAAATGTAAGCAGCAGAGCTCAATCGGACACAATTAAAAACATAGGCTGCGCAGCAGCAAACCTTCAGCGAATAACACCTTTAGAAGATTACAATAATATCATAAAATTGGTGTGTTTACGAAATTGCTAATAGGTATGCAACAGCGGTCGGGTAGTGGCCTTCAATTATCTCTATTTGCCCGCTGCCCTGCCATCTTCCCATCTGCTTGCCAAGATTTGTAAAATTAGGAAAAGGCCTTATTAGACTAATTTAGGCATATTATGGTATAGTTTCATGCATGTACAAAGTATAGGTTATGAGGTGTCGGTTGAAAACCAAAAAATATAACTCTGTTGTGATTTTCTGAAGTTTTTCCAATGATTCATAAAGTGTTATACGCATAAAAAAACACTGCTACATTGTATATAGGGGACTTGTTTAGAAAATTGCATTACTGTATATGCAATTGTGGGCAAGTTTTGGCTCTGATATAAAAATAATAATTTGAAATATTTTTTCTCAATATTACACTATAGAATAGCCATCTGTCAGACCATGAAAAGGCACAAATAGACCATAAGCCACATGTGTACCAAACTTCATTCATATATATGGAATAGTGACCGGATGTTGGGCCAGAAACAAAAAATAAATTTTTATTATTTTTTTCAATATTTCGAAAAGTATATAATATTTCCTTCAGATCTTTCAAAAGGCACAACTGGACCATATTGACCATATTTGTACCAAACTTTATCCATGTACATGCAATAGTGACCGAGTCTTAGCCCAAATAACAAAAAAACATAAATATGTTTTTATATTTTTTCTAATTTTTTCAAAAAGTATAGAATATCTGTCAATGAGACCATTAAAAGGCACAACTAGACCATATAGGCCACATGTGTACCAAATTTCATCCACGCACATGCAATAATGGCCGAGCCTTGGCCCGGAAACGAAAAAAAATAATTTTTATATTTTGTTAATTATTTCAAAAAGTATTTAAGATCTATTCATCAGACCATCAAAAGGCACAACTAGACCATACAGGCTAGATGTGTACCAAATTTCATCCACGTACATTCAATAGAGGCTGAGTACTGGGCCGGAAACGATCTATCCGCCCGCCGCCCGACCGCCCGCCCGCCCGCCCGGCGGACGGACAGCATTTTTACCCAAGTGATAACAATACCTTCTTCGAACTTCGTTCGCTGAAGGTAAAAATAAGAGATGCAAAAGCCCATCAACAAGCTGTTTAGACACATGTGCTGATATTTCATTCCACAATTTTAGATGATAATATTTCATTTTTCAATTGAGCCATGCATGAACGCTGGCACTTGAGAACGCCGATTGGTCAACCTGAGTTCGCACGAGACAATATGTGCAGTGATCAAATTTTCTTATTTTATACCCTGCTTGAAGCTATGACATGATAATAAAAGTGCATGATTGTGGCCCTTTAAACAGTGTGATAAACTATTTAATGAAAACAATCTTGCAAAATAAACAGGTAAATAGATACATAGTAAATATTCCTAGCTGATAAAGGAATCAGCAAATTCATACCAATTCATACCAAATCAACAGAACATCTCGGACCTGCGCCAACGACTCCATAATTTTACATGTAGCAGTAGTGATCAGAATGTAGTTCTGGTTGATATTAACCCATACATCCATAAGTAAAGGTTATTCACCATGGGAGAGGGAATATGTGATTCATCACCCGAGGCCTTTAGGCCGAGGTGTGATACACACATATTCCTGATCCCATGGTGAATAACCGGCTAATACCATGAGACAAACACTCAAACAGTCAAACATGAGAAAGATAACTGGACAACAAAGAATATGGGAATTATTCCCCTGAAATACTGTAATGTGATTGGCTGACATAGGTGTCGAATGGTATAATCATGTTCATATTTGATAACTGTCATACCCTTTACAGTATCTATAGTGTTTTTCTGAAGAAAAGGAGGAATTTCACTAAGAAGAAGAAGAGGAAGAGAAGAAGAAGAAGAAGAAGAAGAAGGAGAAGAAGAAGAAGAAAGAAGAAGAACAGTCATTACCATGCAATGATTTGTAAATGCCATAATCTTCTTCATGACTTATGGTTTGTCACAGAAGCTAATTCTCTCTGAGTCGTCATAAATATTTTGAAAAGCATCTCTGACAGTCATGATGTCGTTCATAAATGTCTGACCTCCCCCAGTGCATAGCCTATCCAAGGTTCTTATCATCAGTAAATACCAAAGTGAGGTGACATTTCAAGGGGAAGGAAAGAGCAGTTGTGAACTTCCTCCCCTGTGGGAAAGGACGCTTAATTTCAGTCAGATTTTAAATGTAACATAATGGATTTGTCGCTTTTCTATTGTTACAATGCATTTTAAGACTTTTTCCGAGCTCCAAACTGTTTTTGACGACCTTCTGGCAATGGCATTGATAAATCCTTAAACACATTTTTTAGGAAATAGTCAAACGAAGACTCGCAACATAATAACAAACTGTTATTGTTATTACAGATCTCGTATTAGTGTGCCATGTTCTTTTCAACTGCCACAGTGCTCTTGTGATGTCAGTATCAGCATAATGATTTCACAGTTAGTATATTCGCAGTTTCAGCTGTGTCACTTGGAACCCATGCCGATCACACCATTACAAATTCTCACATAAACTGTTAGATTGTTGCTCAACATTATTCAGTTTGATGTTTTGAATAAGTCCAAAAGTTACAATATCCAGCTATATATAATGCATGGATTTTGTGTATAACTGCTATCAGTTTTAGCACTTTTACAACAAAACAAATTCATTCACTCTGGTCTGAGAGGTTATCATGTGCTGCTCTGTCTTGGCAAAAATAATATACTTAGGAACCATCCAGAATTTAAGACCTAAAGGGCGGGGAGTTTTGCTTGGGGGCATCCTTATCACTAATTTCCAATAATGTTTATTTGATGATCGAATTCTTAACCTCCTTGTCTGGCCTTTTCCCAAATTTTTGGGGAGCAACTACCACCCTCCCCCCCCCCATTTCTCGTCCTCTGGTATGTCCATGCAACACCGCCACGTTCACTTCCGAAAAATCTGCCCATCATCCCCATTCCAGTCATCGATTCTGAACAGTTTCTTTAGTGCAGATCTCACCTAAAAGGCTGAAAAGCCACAAGGTGCTGCCCTCAATGACGAATTTCACAACAGGACACCATGAATGTCCATGATGGATCAAGCAAGTGGCTCAAACATATCAGTTTCACCTGCTCCAACTGAATCAAACAACCATACCAATGAACGCAGATTAATCAATTGTCATTCACACTTAGCCCATAAGCCGGACTTGTTAGTAGCAGTTAGAATCAACACTCAAGCCTGGAGTGCCAATAGTGATGTCAGTATTGCAATACTGACATCATCTGGGCATATATTCACATGGAACATGGCACACTTATACGAGATCTGTAATAACGTCTATTAGGTAGACTTTCAAATGACATCTTCCTTTTGGTTGTAAGGTGTAGGGAAGGACTTTTTTGTTAAAAATCACAAATTTGATAAAACGGACCAAAAAAAAGACAGGAAATGGTCACAGTTGAATGATTTTTGGTACAATTATGCTTGTTGACGATAGAATCAATTCCATCTATTTGGTTTTGACCAAAAAAATGCATTTGCAAAAATATGAGCCAAAAGCAAGTGTTGCATTTCTTTTGCTGGTGAGTGTACATTTTGTGGTGTCCAGAGCGATGAAAATCTTGCATGTTTTATGTTTAGAGGCTGATTATTGTGAATACCAAATTAATTCGGAACTATTTTTGATCATGGAGAGTGTATACATTGTGGCCTAAAGCATCGCAACAAAGATGGCGCCACTTGTGGCCTAGACCAAACATTCTGTTGAGTGTTAGACAGCCTTTACAAAATTGTAAACTGTTCTGTTGTCCTGGTCAGTCTATCTCCACAAAGTAAATGAATAAATACGAATGGATGTTTTTGGTATCACAAAGCGTAAACGACCGCTTTCTATAGCCTTGTGAATAAATGACAGAGCATTCCTTTTTTGACACTTTTCTGAAAACAATTTAACATAAATGGTTGAAGTAGATTGAATACCACCAAACTTCTGATGAGTAAAATCATCCCTTTGTTTAACAAAAGGCGAAGCTAGAGTTACAAAACTGTTACTGTTTTGTCTACTGATTTTCAAACATTTCCATTCAAAGCAGAGTATTGGATCTTACCCAGCAGCCATGTTTATTGAAAGTAGTCTGGCATAGTAACACGGACAGTTGTTGTGTGACCTGATCTTGTGGCCTGTCCTATAACACATTATAAATGTTGATCAATTCGATTTTCCAGGGACTGACAGCATACTGCTGCCAATTGTCAATCATTGCCAAAGACAGGCTGACCACATTAAGTGGAGCTCCTGAGAAAATTGTGAGTTCATATTCGAGTCCACGTCAACTGCACCTGTGGTTTTAATATCCAATTTCTTAAACGTCACCTGCTCCTAGGGGACAACGTAAGTGCTTTTTTCATGGCGACAGAAATCAATTCAAGTAGTTCACAAATGGTTAATCATAAATCATAAAAAGGGATGAAGTGCTCTGATGACTTCGCTTTATCCCAGTAGCCACAGCCATAAAAAATTAACAGCGCAAAATTTTGTGTATTGATTTTACACATATTTTATAGAAAGGTGCAGTAAAATGTATTTAGTAAGTTTGATTATTGAAGCGAAATTTTCAAAAGATGACAGTTATAGAAATGAATATTCAGAATAAAAAGATTACAGCAGAGGAAATAGGAGTGCAAACATTAAGCTGTCTGTCATGTTATAATCCCAGGTGTGTCCAGATCTGTGGTATTGATTGACATTTTAGAAAGAATACAACTTAAATTTCTTTAAAACCTCCTGGGTGTACGGAATCTAGGTTGATATTTATGAATCTTGTATCATTTTATAGAGAATTGCAATGCCTAAAAGGGTACTCAGTACGAATCCTGTATCTGAGCAGATTTTCCTCCATGGTCAATAATTCATCAAGCGGCCCATCGGTCCCCACTCTCACCTATGCCCCAATAGTTAAGTCATTTATGGGTCTGGCCTGAAGCACCACTCTAGAAAATGTCTGGAGCAATTCAAGATATTCATTTCTAAATATCGACTTGGACTTTTTTTATTGGAATATCAATTAAGTCAATGTCAGAGCAGACCTATCTGAAACATCTTTCGATATCATAAATTCAGTTTTGGGATTTTAATGTTTCATGTAGCGATTTTACTTTCAGTTTTAAAATTTGGCCTTCAATGCAATAAAATGTTTCTTCTAATCCATACATATAATGGGTAAAAAAAAATCGGGACTTTCTCAAATTGCTTGATTTATAATAAAAATAAAAATGAATCACTTATTTTATGTCAGTCATTTGTGATATTGATGTAATTTTTTAAGCAATAAAAAAAAACTTTAACTTTATAATATACATTGCTCAAGGCAATATACTCATGAGAAAGTTCTTTATATGCACTATTGATTTTACACGTAAGATTTTTATGACTTCCTGCCCGCCTCTTTACACGGTGCATCAGTGGATTAGTTATAGGAAAGCTACAATTACAGGAAATCGCATTGAAGTAAACTGACGGACAATGAGAATCAAGTAATTCAGCTCTGCGTGACGTACGGCCAAAAACCACTCATTTGTGACTGATATCCATTCATTTTTGTGCATACAAGGTAACTATGAATAAAAGCATTTCCAGGGGTGCTGGAAGGTATCGCGGGCGGCAGGGGCGGTCAGACGAAAAAGGGAAAATCATATTCGTGCCAATTTTGCATGACAAAAATTAAATAGAGAGTCAATCATAATTTTGAATATATACTTACTAATTTGTGCCTAAAATTAGTAAAATAAGGCCTTATAATTTTTTTCCTTAAGATCTAAAGGGCACCCTTGCCCACAAGCAATTGCCCCCCCCTCCTGCCCCCCCCCCTGTTCCGGCACCCATTTCCTACTATTTTTTCCACTTTATGCCAACCAAAAAAAACTGATAACTGTCTCTCGTGATCCCTAGTCAATCGTCAAGTCAACATGTTTTACAGTTTTATTGGTGAGCAGATAGGCCTGCTGATGCACAAATATATGCAGGCCCACGTTTGGCGATATCAGAGCGCATTTTGTGAATATCTGACAAATTAGTACTGTCTGACACACTCTGAGCTCATTTTGTGAATGTCTGACGAATTATAGTACTGTCTGACACACTCTGAGTGCATTTTGTGAATGTCTGACAAATCAGTCTTGTCTGACACACTCTACGTGCATTTTGTGAATGTCTGACAAATTAGCACTGTCTGACACACTCTGAGCTCATTTTGTGAATGTCTGACAAATTAGCACTGTCTGACGCACTCTGAGTGCATTTTGTGAATGTCTGACAAATTAGCACTGTCTGACACACTCTGAGCGCATTTTGTGAATGTCTGATGAATTAGTACTATCTGACAAACTCTGAGCGCATTTTGTGAATGTCCGATGAATTAGTACTGTCTGACACACTCTGAGCGCATTTTATGAATGTCTGACAAATCAGCACTGTCTGACACACTCTGAGTGCATTTTGTGAAAGTCTGACGAATAAGTACTATCTGACACACTCTGAGCTCATTTTGTGAATGTCTGACAAATTAGCACTGTCTGACACACTCTGAGCACATTTTGTGAATGTCTGACAAATTAGCACTGTCTGACACACTCTGAGCGCATTTTGTGAATGTCTGACAAATTAGCACTGTCTGACACACTCTGAGCACATTTTGTGAATGTCTGACAAATTAGCACTGTCTGACGCACTCTGAGTGCATTTTGTGAATGTCTGACAAATTAGCACTGTCTGACACACTCTGAGCGCATTTTGTGAATGTCTGACAAATTAGCACTGTCTGACGCACTCTGAGCGCATTTTGTGAAAGTGTGATGAATTATTACTGTCTGACACACTCTGAACGCATTTTGTGAAAGTCTGACGAATTAGTACTGTCTGACACACTCTGAGTGCATTTTGTGAATGTCTGACAAATTAGCGCTGTCTGACACACTCTGAATGCATTTTGTGAATGTCTGATGAATTAGTACTGTCTGACACACTCTGAGCACATTTTGTGAAAGTGTGACGAATTAGTACTGTCTGACACACTCTAAGCGCATTTTGTGAAAGTCTGACGAATTAGTACTGTCTGACACACTCTGAGTGCATTTTGTGAATGTCTGACAAATTAGCACTGTCTTACACAGTCTGAATGCATTTTGTTAATGTCTGATGAATTAGTACTGTCTGACACACTCTGAGCGCATTTTGTGAAAGTGTGACGAATTAGTACTGTCTGACACACTCTGAGTGCATTTTGTGAATGTCTGACAAATTAGCACTGTCTGACACACTCTGAATGCATTTTGTGAAAGTCTGACGAATTAGTACTGACTGACACACTCTGAGCGCATTTGGGAATGTCTGACAAATTAGTACTGTCTGACACACTCTAAGTGCATTTTGTGAATGTCTGACAAATTAGCACTGTCTGACACACTCTGAATGCATTTTGTGAAAGTCTGACGAATTAGTACTGACTGACACACTCTGAGCGCATTTGTGAATGTCTGACAAATTAGTACTGTCTGACACATTAGTACTGTCTGACACACTCTGCGTGCATTTTGTGAATGTCTGACAAATTAGCACTGTCTGACACACTCTGAGCTCATTTTGTGAATGTCTGACGAATTAGTACTGTTTGACACACTCTGAGCACATTTTGTGAATGTCAAACGAATAAGTACTGTCTGACACACTCTGAGCGCATTTTGTGAAAGTCTGAAGAATTAGTACTGTCTGACACACTCTGAGGGCATTTTGTGAAAATCTGACGAATTAGTACTGTCTGACACACTCTGAGCGCATTTTGTGAATGTCTGACGAATTAGTACTGTCTGACACACTCTGAGCGCATTTTGTGAAAGTCTGACGAATTAGTACTGTCTGACAAACTCTGAGCGCATTTTGTGAATGTCTGACGAATTAGTACTGTCTGACACACTCTGAGCGCATTTTGTGAAAGTCTGACGAATTAGTACTGTCTGACAAACTCTGAGCGCATTTTGTGAATGTCTGACGAATTAGTACTGTCTGACACACTCTGAGCGCATTTTGTGAATGTCTGACAAATTAGTACTGTCTGACAAATTCTGAGCGAATTTTGTGAAAGTCTGACGAATTAGTTCCTACTGTCTGACAAACTCTGAGCGCATTTTGTGAATGTCTGACGAATTAGTACTGTCTGACACACTCTGAGCGCATTTTATGAATGTCTGACAAATTAGCACTGCATTGAATATATATGATCATTAAAATTCCACAATTTACTAAATTTCTTTCATGGATAGGAGGATAGACAGGTAGATAAACGGTAAACCCACAAAACTGTTCCCTACTCGGCTTCTATACAATGCAGTGTACAAAACAAATAGTCAATTGTTACGAGCCATTACATAACATAAAAGCTTTAAAAGCGGACATAGGTTTTTAACTTCTGTGATTGATCAAATCACAAGGTCACAAAATTTTGGGTTTACATTGGAGTCCATGTCAGTCAGCTGCGTGACAGGTTCAGTGACTAACTTATGTCCACAGTGACTGGGGTGATGCAATTCTAATGCTCCAATAGACCAATACCTTCCTCTTCAACTGAACTTGTGGTTTTTAGCATTACTATTCAATTTCCTCAGGGACACCATAAGTGCTTTTTTCATGGCGACAGAAATCAATTCAAGTAGTTCTCATATTGTTGAAGCTCTAAATCATAAATAAGGAGGAAGCGCTCTGGCGACTCAGCTTTGTCCCACTATAGCCACAACCATGAAATTGAATTGCGTACAATTTTGTGCATTGATTTCACACATATGAGCCAAAAAAGATGAAGTTAAATGTACTTAGTAACTGTTGCAGAATTAAATATTCAGATTCAAAAGTTAAAGCTGAGGTATTAGAGAAAAAGGTCAAGGTTGTAAGTTGAGTTACATTCTTTTCAATAGTGTTGTGATTTTAGAGCATTATCCCTTTAACATAGATGTGAGACATGTGATAAAATCCATTGCTATAGACTGAGCCATGTGATATCACCTTATTGTAGAAAGTGAGTCATGTTCTATCCATGTCCTATATGATTTAGGTCCTTTGATATCCTCTGCTGTATGATACAAGTGTCTCTTTTATGTAGAATGTGAGTCGTATTATCCTCTCTCTGTATATGATGGGAGTCATGTGGTATTCCATTACCAAACACTGCGTCATGTAATATCTCTTTTCTATATGATGGGAGATACAACACCATTTCTGTTTTTAAAATGGTACCATACGGCATATATATATATACTTGTTGTCATTTCCACTGATTGATTTTACTTCAAGAATGATATTTATATGTTGAACTGTGATGTCAGAGATGACTCTATTCTAGCCTTGCAATGTATGTATATTAACTACAAGCTGTGAAGTCATTTCAAACTGGACCAGATTCCCCAGCTTCTAGCCAATGTTGATCCTCCGGAACTGAGCGTCACAGTTTCAAAACAGTGTCAGAGTAAGCATTTTATCAGGGATAGCCCCTACAACCACATTATCACAGCTTGATAGCCAATGGGCTGACAGTAAACTATGCATCACAGTTCAAACATTGATATATGAAGGAAGCATTACATTTGTGATCCCAATGATTTATCACACCAATCACCAGTCGAATCCTACCAAATGGCAGTCGTTTGATTAATCTACAAACTTGCTGACTTTAAACTTTGATGGAAGTTGGTATAAACAGAAGGCTTTGACAATTTGTTTGTAAACACATGGCTTATGTTATGTATTTTTTGTTCTGGCAGCCCATTGGCTGAGAGGCTGTGATGTCAAACTTGTATGGGTTTTCCCAGACCCATTTAAATATATTGCAATGCTGGAATAGTGTCATCTCTGACATCACAGTTCAACAGCATAGAAAAGAACTTGAGATTCCACATAAGTATGACGAGGACTGTAACCATGGAATTGAACTTCGGGGTTGTTCGTCAGAACATAATCTTGCCTCTCTTCATAACATGCAGAAATGGATTGTCAGAATGATTTGCAAGGTCCATTTTCGTTATAATATTAATTTCATAATAATAATTATTTATTATATTCAGATAAGTATATGAAATTTGTTTACTTTGTAGTCTATTATATAAAGATTTTCACTTGATATCATGTGTGTCTCCTGTGTGTAAAGCACGTATTGCACAATCTATACACATTGTGCGTCTTGTGTGAAAGCTTTTGAGTTATGCTGTTTCATTCTTGTATAAAATTATCTTGAATCTTGAATCTTAAAGAATCTTTTCAGGAGCTTTTTATAAACAGTAAAATCTGATAACATGTTGCTCTTGACAATGATTCATCACCAACTTAGTTTTTGCAAACTAGGATACAACACTCAAGGTCAACGAATGACTCAACAATTGGTTACATGCATCACATCCCTCAGGTAGGCCACATGAACTTTAGGGAAGGTTAGCAACCGATTTTAACTATTGTGTATATCTCTAAAGTCAAATGTATGCACTAGCAGTCAAAGTACCACATATCATTGGAAAGCTGATGTATAACATTCGAAAGCTCAGGTAATGTAATTCATAGAATGAATTTGATAAAATCTGTACTAATCATACCGTACTACCACTTCAAGGTTCATTTGCAGTCGCCCTGCTATTTACCAGGCACAATAGAATTCTGAAGCGTTGTAAATTTTTTTCTGGTGTGAAAAATGCATGATTTTAATAATTGTTTTTGGATATCTACAGTGACAACATTTGAAATAAGAAACATCAATAATTATTAAAGCCATTAAATCACCCGGTTCTTTTATTCAACTTGCTGTTATAGATCATGAACTGATAGATAAAAAAAGTACAGTAGTATACACTTTCAAAAATATGCGTTTCCACAATTAAGTGATTTTAATTTTTTAAAAGCATAACATTACTTACAGCTCTCGCAACTGATCTGAAATAATCAGTTTTTGTCATGGCCAGAGTCGACCTATGATTCATCCATAGAAGGGTTCAGCGAAGCCCCCAAAAGCACTTTAGAAAACATACCCAAATACGTACCCTATTGTCAGTTATTTTAAAAGAGAGCCAAAGTACACTGTACGTGACTAACTGGTCATATCCAACGAGAAGCAACATTAGCCTCTTCTATGATTGACTCAAGCTCCTCCTTCAGGTCTGAGTGGGGCTGAGCAGGATTGCAACTTCCCATTCGCGTAAAATAGGCGTATCGATTTATGTATTCATTTCGTGACAGTTACAGAATCATATTACAATGGACGCAGAAGAATTTCGGCGAGTGGGGAAACAAATGGTGGATTATGTTGCAGACTACTTGGAGAATATCCGGGAACGTCCGGTGGTGTCCGCAGTTGAACCCGGATATCTTCGAAAGTTGATTCCTGAATCAGCGCCAGAAGATTCTGAGCCATGGGAAGATGTCTACAAGGACATAGAGAGGGTCATTATGCCAGGGGTAAGAATAATCATGTCATTATCATCAATTTATGCCAGGGGTAAGACAAACTTCGAACACCATAAATTGGATTCAAGATTCAAAATTAATTTTATGGATTGCTTGTCAATGCTTGATGTTCTGTGTCAAAGGTTTCAATTGAAAAGCGTTGTAATAATGTCTTAGGCATTTTGCATGTTAGCGCACTTTGGGAATTTCAGTTTTAATATGTACAGCAGTACAATGAACTTGTATAACAACCTAAGTAACTATTATGCACTGTAAAATTTGAATTTTGAGTAGGCTTAACGATTGATTGAGATTTTTGCACAATTCCCTTGAGCTAACATAGGTTGTTGACAATGGAAATATTATCACAACTCAAAACAGCAAGCTATGTTAGCTCAAGCAAATTGTGCATCCATCTCACTCAATCATTTGAACTGACTCAAAATTTCAAATTTTACAGTGTACAAGATATAAGCATGTGACATGACTATTTGCAGGTCACCCACTGGCACCATCCCAACTTCCACGCCTATTTTAGATCTGCCAATTCTTTCCCCGCGATGCTGGCTGACCTTCTTTCTGACGCCATTGGGTGCATTGGATTCTCTTGGGTGAGTAAATGATCGAATAAGGAACTCAAATGAGATTTGGATTGCAGCCCTTGCCCCTTTTGATGACAAGTAGGCCTATATAGTTTCCTTTGATGTACAGCTGAGGTCAAAAATTTGCATACAGACGGACAGGAAATACACTCACCAGCAAAAGAAACGCAACACTTGGTTTTAGCTCATATTTTTGCAAATAATTCTTTTTTTGTCAAAACCAAATAGATGGAATTGATTCTTTCGTCAACAAGCATAATTGTACCAAAAATCATTCAACTGCGTCCATTTCCTGTCTTTTTTTTGTCCGTTTTATCAAATTTGGGATTTTGAACAAAAAAAGACGTTCCCTACACTTTACAACCAAAAGGAAGATGTCATTTGAAAGTCTACCTAATAGACGTTAAAAAGCCGAAAAATTGCTTCAACAACTTTATTTTTAGATTTTGCACAAAACTTTGAAAATTTGCGTTTCATCAATTTCAGAGCACAGTGACGTAAATTATCTAGTTTCATGCCTTTTGAATTGTGCTATTTTTGTCAAATTTTTCCAAGATGAGTCCAATATGTCTCTGAGACATGAGGAAAAAATTCAAGGCAAAATATTGATAAGAAAAAATCTTTCATTGCATCGAAGGCCAAAATTTAAAAGTGAAAGTAGCAAAAACTTAAAAAAAACATTTTAAAAAATCCAAAAACTGATTTTATGACATCGCAAGATGTTTCAAATATCTTTGCCTTGACATGGACTGAACTGATATTCTGGTAAAAAAGTTCCAGGTCCAGCTTTTGACACTAATTTTTTGTTTCAGAATGCAAGTCTCCTTCCACAAATTTCCAAGAGATGGTGCTCAACTCCAGGCCAAATAAATCAACCTGCAGTATTGCCACAATGGTTAAATTAATATTGGTCCTAGCCCGAAGCCCCACCTGTAGGTAATTTCTGGAATAAAACTGATGCTCTGTAATTTAAGAAATTCATTTCTAAGTATCGACCTGGAACTTTTTTACCAGAATATCAGTTCAGTCCATGTCAAGGCAAAGATATCTGAAACATGTTGCGATGTCATAAATTCAGTTTTTGGATTTTAATGTTTTTTTAAGTGATTGTCACCTTCACTTTTAAAATTTGGCCTTCGATGCAATGAAAGACTTTTTCTTATCAATATTTTGCCGCAAATTTTTTCCTCATGTCTCAGAGACATATTGGACTCATCTTGGAAAAATTTGACAAAAATAGCACAATTCAAAAGGCATGAAACTAAATAATTTTCGTCACTGTGTTCTAAAATTGGTGAAACGCAAATTTTCAAAGTTTTGTGTAAAATCTAAAAATAAAGTTGTTGAAGCAATTTTTCGGCTTTTTAACGTCTATTAGGTAGACTTTCAAATGACATCTTCCTTTTGGTTGTAAAGTGTAGGGAAGGTCTTTTTTTGTTCAAAATCCCAAATTTGATAAAACGGACCGAAAAAAGACAGGAAATGGTCGCAGTTAAATGATTTTTGGTACAATTATGCTTGTCGACGATAGAATCAATTCCATCTATTTGGTTTTGACCAAAAAAATTTATTTGCAAAAATATGAGCTAAAACCAAGTGTTGCGTTTCTTTTGCTGGTGAGTGTAGTTAAAGCTGTATTATGTAAGTGCAAATGGGTCTACATATTTGGCACTTTGGTTTCTTATTTCTTACATATTGAACTAATGAATTTGACTATAATTGGTCCATTTAACCATATCCCCTTAAAAATACACGGTATTAATCTGTGGGTAATCCAAAGTTGATGGGTCAGAAGTTTGCATACACTCTGGGACCATGGTTGTACTATGCAATATTTGTACTTCTAATTGAAAAATATTTCATTTTTCTACCCTAGTTTGTAGAAAAAAAGTCTCAAATGTATTATCCTCAGAGTTCTGTTGAAAAAAATTGGTAAATTATGTCCATACGATAGAGGCCCCGGATACAATCTTTCACTTTCTCCGTGAATCTCCGTGGGATCATGCAAACAGTATGGAGAAGATAAAAAGATGCAAATTATATGAATGCACAATATTGGGTGTCATAGGGAGCAATTGGGAAGCATTTTAAATTGCTGTATCCTCAGTACAGCACATAGTTGGTCATTTTAAGACCCACAAGTTCATCGGTGCACTGCAGAGAACTGGAAGAAGAGCCAAACTGGTGGCGATTGACAACATAAAAATCATCAGAATGGCTAAACAGAATCCAAGGGTGACTAAAAAATGAAATATGCAATGATCTGGGGGTGGCTGGGGTGAAGGTGTCATCTAGCGCATAGATGTGGACATTATGTGGAGGAGGACTCCGAGGATGCAAAGATAGAAAGAAGTCACTGCTACGAGAAAAAAATCATGCAGTGAGTCAAGTCTTCTCCTGGGTATGTCAACACCTATATAAACAGTCCTTGTAAGAGTTGGCATACTCCAGACAAATTTTCACATGGTATTCTCGCACCTCTGGCTTCTTTCCATCTTTGCATCCTCGGAGTCCTTTTCCACGTAATGTCCACATCTATGCGCTGGTGGACACCTTCACCCAAGACACCCCCAGATCATTGCATATTTCATTTTTAGTCACCCTTGGATTTTGTTTAGCCATTCTGATGATTTTTATGTTGTCAATCGCCACCAGTTTAACTCTTCTTCCAGTTCTCTGCAGTGCACCGATGAACTTGTGGGTCTTAAAATGACCAACTATGTGCTGTACTGAGGATACAGCAATTTAAAATGCTTCCCAATTGCTCCCTATAACACCAAATATTGTGCATTCATATAATTTGCATCTTTTTATCTTCTCCATACTGTTTGCATGATCCCATGGAGATTCACGGAGAAAGTGAAAGATTGTGTCCGGGGGCCTCTATCGTATGGACATAATTTACCAATTTTTTTTAACAGAACTCTGAGGATAATACATTTGAGACTTTTTTTCTACAGGCTAGGATAGAACAATGAAATATTTTCCAATTAAAGGCATAAATATTGCATAATACAACCATGGTCCCGGAGTGTATGCAAACTTCTGACCCATCAACTTTGGATGACTCACAGATTAATGCCGTGTATTTTTAAGGGGATTTGGTCAAACGGACCAATTATAGTCAAATTCATAAGTTCAATATGTAAGAAATAAGAAATCAAATTGCCAAATATGTAGACCCATTTGCACTTACATAATACAGCTTTAACTATTTCCTGTCCGTCTGTATGCAAATTTTTGACCTCAACTGTAGTTACAAATTGGTGCGAAAGTTTGCTCAACCAACTCAAGAGTCAAGAGGTTTATAATATAAATTGAAAACCATTGGAAAGGGTTTTTAGCGTCTCACTTAGTATCTTTATCTGCTGCCTATCATCTTCAATCTTAATGCCACTTACAGTCCATCAGGTCATACTCATACACATGAGGCATTCAACTTTTGATGCATGTGAAGTGTATAATAAAGCCTCCAGCAAGGGAAATCCATTTTACCCCAATGCTCTAGCCATAAATGACATCATAGGGATCTCCCAGCAAGGGGTTTCCCCAACATAGTAACTCCTCATTGAACAGGTGTTATAAAGAATTCGACACAAGATTCAGGATGTTTGCTCAATGGCAGATACATGTATATTGATATATATAAAGGATGTTGAAATAGTGTTATTTATTTTTGAGATACAATGAAAAAAGCATGGTTGCTTAATAATTGGGAGCGCGTCATATTTTCTGGGTGCAGAATGCAGGTCCGGCATGCACAGAGCTGGAGGTGGTGATGATGGACTGGTTGGGGAAAATGATTCAGTTGCCAGAGGAGTTCCTCTCCGGGGGAAAAGGAGGAGGAGTTATCCAGGTGAGAAATTGGTCTAATTTTTTATCCTACACTCTAAGAAAAAAGGTGCAAGGGGTGGAGCGAAGCACCTGCAGGGTGGATGCATTTGTGACAAAGAGAAGCACCCTACTTGGTTGTTCTAATCCCTTTTCGTGTCTTAGAGTGTACTCAATGAAGCTAATTTGGTTGTCAATTCTTGTCAGGTTAAAATTCTGTAAAATAATCATGCTACATCAATACAGTATCATTATTTTACAGAATTTTTGTAGGCAAACCTTCCTGACAGCAGAAGGTTGCATAAAGTAGGGATCACTATATACTAGCCTGTTTATTTTGGTCCAGAGCTTGATGCTTCTGGATCAGTCTTCATTTAATACTGCATCATCAGATGATTTTACAGATGATTGAACTGAATAATGTAGGTTTGGATATAATATCTTGTCAGGAATATGCAAAACAAACCTCACATTTATCATGTACAGTGGTACCTGCATTATAAGACCGCCCCCTCTGCAGTTATGAAGTGGCGTTCATGGGGGTACAGTCTCTCATCGGGGTGCAAAATGCACTAAAATACTACTAAGTAGAACAGAAGGCGGTCACATGAGGCAAGTAGGTCTTACAACAGGGGGCCTTATAATGCAGGTACTTCTGTAATATATAAAACTTAGATACTTCACTGTTTTACTCAGGGAACAGCAAGTGAAGCAACTTTGGTGGCCCTCTTGGCTGCCCGATCTCGTACTCTGAAGCAAAAGAAGTCAGAGAACCCGGATCTGGAGGATGCTGATGTCTTCGGGCAACTGATTGCTTACACTTCAGATGAGGTAATTATGCGGCATGATAAGAGAAGACAGAAGTCAAAATACTTCATAGTAAATCAGCACTGGGGGCACAGCAAATCAGTACCAATTTCTTTTTTAAAATATAAAAATCACAAAAACTAATATGGCTATATTTCCATGAGCAAAAAGACCCTGTCATACCAAGGGCAACAATTTAAACAGTTCTATGCATATGTTTCAAACTGTCATAGATGTGGTCATCATTGTGATCCACCGTTCCCACAATAGCTCCTCAATCCTCATTCATTATATTTGGCCAAGTTCAACCATATATGTTCCTACATCACCTGTGAATTATTTTCAATAGATGTTGCATAATTAAAATGCATATTTTCCATAGGTATCACATATTTCAATTGCTGTAAATTCAAAACTTCTCTGGACTTTTTTATAAGTAGTATATTCTGAAGAATTTTTCATGCATAAAATAATATTTCACTTCATAATGTCTTAAAAAAATATTTTGACAAGTGTCATACCAGATGCAGTTGAGCGAATCTCTAAGCATTCGTCAAATGAAACATTTTAGAAATATTGCTATTCACCATCCAAATAAGTTCATTGCACTGTCCACTGCGATTCACCGTTACTGTTATGTCTCCTTGCTCTTCTAACAATAACAATACGTATGTAAAATTAAGTCCTGATAGAGTTTAAATTATGTGGGCCTTGGGTTTTGACCCATTATAAATAATAACAAAGAAAAGGGCACCCATCTGTCTCAGATATATAAGATATTTTATCAAATTTCAGGGAGCTACATAATATTATACTACAGATCTTTTACAGATTTATGTGGAGAAATGAATTATAATAGGCCAAGGATGTTCCATTGGTCTTCTGGTGAAAAATCATGAGCAAAATGCTACTCATACCATGTATTATAGGCAACTGCATTGGTGGCAGATTGGTTAAGGTGTCCGCCTTCTCCACTGAAGATCTTAGCATGTGTGGGTTAGAATTTTCGGTTGGGAAACCCAAAATTTTCAGTGGACCTTCATGAGCAAAATCCCAGATGGATGTTGTTTGGATGAGACGTTAAATTGGCGGCAACTTGCATCAGTGTCTGTGCTGGGCAAGTAAAAGACCCCTCACATGGGCCTAAATGTGTAACATGTTGAGGACTCCTGCTATCTCTCATCTCATCAATCAACCCTCATGGGCTGCACTTACCATATCTATCTATCTATCTATCTATCTATCTATCTATCTATCTATCTATCTATCTATCTATCTATCTATCTATCTATCTGTCTATCTATCTATCTATCTATCTATCTATATTCTATATCTGCATCTATATCTATCTATCTATCTATCTATCTGTTATCCTTTTTGCACCAGGCACATTCTTGTGTGGAGAAAGCATGTCTCCTTGGTGGGGTCAAATACCGCTTCATCCCAAGCGACAACGAGGAGAGCATGAGGGGCGATGATCTGGCGAGGGCCATAGAAGAAGACAAGGCCAAAGGACTCATTCCATTCTTGGTGAGTATTGAGGCAGAGGTGAACTTTCAGTTTTGATGATAAATTGTATGTTATTTATGTTTTTAACCCCGAAGAGAGTTTGACATTGTTACCAAATGTTCTGTTGTCCCCTTCTTATTTGGCTTCACCAGCAATGCTTTCATATTTGGACCAATGCCACAAGTTGGTAAAATTTGGAATTTCTGGTGAAATTGGCCAAAAAATCAATAATCACTGATAAGCTTCCTATGTGGTATTTGATTCCAAATCCAAAAATTTGAGGTTGTATATGTGTTTTTGTGACGTCTATGCCACATTATTCTAGTAAATTTAAACATGAATGTGAAGAAAATACTAACTTAAAATGCAGTTTATTCAAAACAAAACTTTGTTTCTTCAAATACCTCTGCAGCAAAGACTTTTTAAGATATCACCATGAAACTTGTACACGTTTTGTTGAATAATATTCTTAAAACAAACAAAAAACAGATTTTTCATTATTTGCCTTCTCATACATTCTAGGTTGTAATTAGCAGGCAATGCCGAAAGCAAGCTTTGCACTTTTTGTCAGCCATAAACACGGAGCCATTATACCATGACAGGTTTGACTAAAAACCATATTGTATGTACCAATGGAAAGCTAAGCTCAAGTGTAACAACACAATATCAAACAAGTGAAAATTCCAGCAAAGAGTCTTTATCACAAAGCATTTGAACAAGACATGTCTGAACATACATTTTTACAAAGTGTAAGAGTGCCACATTTTTTGTCAGTGACAAAGACAGGCCACTAATACCATGATAGGTTACAGTTACAACTGCGTTCTATAGACCAATAGAAACCTGGGCTCATGAGCAACAAAATCATATCAGAAGGTAACTATCCTTCCACTAGCCTTCATCAAGAAGCGTGTAAAGAAGATAGGTCATCATAAATATTACAAAATGTGAGAGGGTTGCATTTTTTGTCAGTCTCATAGATAGGGCTCTAATGCCATGACGGGTTGGACTTTCTACCCTATTCTATACACTAATACAAAGCCAGGCTCATGAGCATGACAATAATAACAAGAATGCAAGAATTCCAGCAACAAGCTTTCATCAGGAAGTACCCGAACAAGAGAAGTCCCACAGAATGTTTGCAGAATATCAGAGCGTCGCGCTGTTGTCAGTCTTACTCAAGCCATCACAGCTTCTGGCACAACAGCCTTAGCCACTTTAAGTGATATATTCCTGACAGACAAGGTCATGAGCAATGCATTGGTATATCAAATTTTTCGAAAATGTTTCGATCAGTGGTTTATCTGTGGCATCAAAAATCACATTGCACTTTTAAGCTTCACCCGGGACACACCAACTGAGGATTACAAAAGGTGTATTAAAAAAATATAGAAACATCCAATTGTCATTTTTCTGGATTCACAAGATGCCCACCTAATCAGGGAACAGTAATGCATTGCAATTTTGACCCTAAATCCATCCCTTTTCCTGTATTTGAAAGTTGTATGCAAAAATTTTACATGCAGTGTCCAGGCGGGAAGCCAAAAATTTCAGTAACTGCAATCATGTATCACTCATTATCTCAAGACCAGTGACACATGGATGCAATTGCTGCTATTTACATCAAGAAGATATTTTTGCCTATCATTCGATCCTTAATACCGGCATAAATTCCTTTATGGAGCTGAGATATGACCTAAAATGTAAGTGCATATTGGCCCAAAATTGAAATTTTACCAACTCATGGCACTGGACCATTTACAATGTATTTTGATGTCTATATCATGTCTTGAGGAGATGGTCTTTTTTATTTATTTTGGCAACATGTAAGAAGAAGAAGTATTCTACTCCCCAGCCTAGCAGAAGGATTGTTAACAGCTTTAAACTGGGGAACTCAAAACAAATTTTTGATTTTTCAGGTTGTCGCCACCCTTGGAACCACCTCAACATGTGCCTTTGACAAGCTGCCGGAAATTGGACCAGTTTGTAAGATATGTTGATTTTTATACTATATCATAAATATTTGAATCAGTAAATTGAGTTGAAAGAATAACTTATAAAAAGTTTTCTATTATTTCCCTGCAGGTAGGGCAAATGGATGCTGGTTGCACATTGATGCAGCATATGCCGGCTCCGCTTTTATTTGTCCTGAATTTCACCCTCTACTAGAAGGTGTTGAGGTAGGTCGAAATTTTTATTTCCGCTGTAGGGTGGGACTTAATTTGCACTTGCGTAGATTGTACTGTCACAAAGGACAGATTTTATTTTAGGGGAGAGTCCCCTGGATCAGAACATCTAAATTCAGCTGCCCAATGTGGAAAGGGTATTAGTGCAAAGAAGCTTAAAAGTGGCCAGAAAGATGAAGATTGAGTAGAAATATATTGTGCTAAAGTGTTGTGAACAAAGCTTGATCTATATGGACACTAGACCATTTCCAAAAAAAGCTCAAATTCTCAAATCACAAACTGAGTATCCTCGATTGGACCACCAAGTTGCCTCGATTGGACCACCCCAGAAAGCAATGTTTGATATAATTAAAGTTATTTGCATCATTTGATGACACGGAAACAGGCTTTTCTGTTTGTGTCAACTAACAACCTCAGATCACATAAACTTTCAATTTTGGAATTTTTACTTTTCAGCATTGTTACAGAAAATATCTGTAGAGAGCATCTTAGCACGGGAGTTAAATTATCGTAATTAATCTAACATATCTCTTGCCCAAAATTGTATGTCTTTAGGGATTATTTCTTCATAAAAAGCTAAAATTGCCATGTTTACATGCTGTATTGTGAATATGTGTACATCCCTGAGGTGGTCCGATCGAAGACACTCCACTGGTCCAATCAAGGGAATATCTGTCATTTGCAAAATTTAAGCCAGTGCTCTGAATTTTATAGATAGAGGACATTTTCTTTTTCATTTGGGAGACCATTAGTTGGAGGTCACTGAAACGGATTCAGAAGGATTCCACCGCAGTATGTGAATTCTGACTGTGTGGGGACCTGAGTGATAATATCAGATCAGACACTACCATATGCTTTTTCTAGTCAAACATTCATGACCATTTCCAAATGATTGAAAAGGAATCCCTCAAGACAGGACAGCTGTTCAAAGCTTAATAATTTTGTCACAATCTGAGTGTTTCGATCGAGGCACCGGTTCGATCCAGGGAACTCTCCCCTAGTGAATAGCCATAACACAAATTTATACAGCATCATGATGTGATGGATTTATTATCAAGACACCAGAGCCAATATGTGAAATGCTATATTTATGACTCACATGCCCTGATATTTCAATTTGAAACAGAGATATCCACAGCCTATGCATTGATATAAAGAAAGTTGAATTCAGTTTAAAATAAATTTAATCTTATGAGCCAGTTTTAAAAATGAGTGCCTTTGTCACAGTGGCAGAACTCTACTGTTATAACATAATATGTATGATGAGAATTATAATGCGATAATCATTATTTACATGTCATGAGGATGTCATTTCAGTTTGCTGATTCCTTCAATGTTAGCCCCCACAAATTGTTAATGGTCAATTTCGATTGCTCAGCTCTATGGTAAGTAATTTGCTAGTTATCACTACTCAGCAAGATCAAAATATATTATTAACGCTTATAAAATGTTGAATCAGTGTTATAAAAAAACTTCTGGCCCACAGTACAAGTTCACTTTATAATTGGCTCTGTGCCAACTCTGTGGGATGACCTTTGACCCATGAAAGTCAGCCCATTTACTTTCTTTATTAATTTTTAGGTGGTTATGGTTGGGCACCGAAGTCATGTCAACACAAGTTATAATATTGATTAGGCTGTATGATAAGTCTGAATGAGATTGATTAGGAGGGGTGCCCTATAGAAAGTGGTTATTGGTTCTGAAAATTTCTTCAGGAAGAGCTGTGCTTCTCGCCGCTGAAAATGGATTATATTATCTTCTATTCTAGTTATTTCTTCTCCATAATCTCTGTTATCTTCCGTTCTATTCTATTCTATTATTTTCTATTATGTTTTATTCTATTCTGTACTATTTTCTTCACTTCTTTTCTATTCTAACTGCACACTCCTTTTTTAGGTTCCAGGACTCCTCTCATGTTGTTGATGCCTTTAATGTGGATCCCTTGTATCTCAAACATGAGCACCAAGGCAAAGTGCCAGACTACAGGGTGAGGCAAAAGTTGTAAAATTAGCATTGTATTGATACAAATCTGTTACACTACAATCTTGTGATAGAAAAAGGTTTAATTAGTTACGCGATCAAGAAAATTATGAGCATGAGGTTTTGTGCATATTAATCGCAATGTCAGAAACCTACCAGCATATAGTTTAGTCGAGTTTATCACATCCCTTTCCAAGAAAATTTGTTGATTGTAGGATAAATTTAAGCTTTAAGTATTTTTACATCATGACGAATTACAGATGTGTTGAAATAGTATAATGTTCTCCTTGTAATGGCCAAATTTGGATAATTTTTAGCACTGGCAAATTCAACTGGGAAGAAGATTCCGCTCTCTG
Organism: Platynereis dumerilii; assembly: GCA_026936325.1. Taxonomy (NCBI): domain Eukaryota; kingdom Metazoa; phylum Annelida; class Polychaeta; order Phyllodocida; family Nereididae; genus Platynereis; species Platynereis dumerilii. Next base: position 151,437 of record JAPTHN010000102.1, on the reverse strand, counting down.
AAGTTGTGGTTCGTTATGAGACTGTTTGGAATAAAGAAGTTACAGGAACATATCAGAGCGGTAAGCATTCACTTTAAAAGTCGAATCTAAGAAGTTATGGATGTTATCTAAATTCTAATTTTCTAAATAATATTCAAAGAAAAGGGTGCATATGTATGTAGAGTATTATCAACCAATTATAAGAAGGGATCCTGTGAAGAGAAGGAGGGAGACTCAGGCACACTCTTGACTAAAAGGCTTTATATGGAACCTTTAAGGGTTCTAAAAGTTGGTATATAAGGAACCCTAAAAGGTTCATTATTCAACTTTTAAAGAAGTTCCAACAGCAAACAAAAACAACACTTAGACAATCCAGCTGCACTGAACTCCCACAATGGAACTCCTTTCTCGCATACGGTTCCATCGTAGGGCCTTAATTTCCACCAGTATTGAACCTTTTCAATTCAGTTGAACTCTCAACAATTTTTTTTTCGGCTGTAGTTTCTTTATATATGCCATCAAGAACCTTTTGCGTTAAGAGTGCACATGTTGTTACCCAGCTCCATTTCTCTTCTTCACTTGCTGAAGTTGGCGTTGACAGTCGATCACTATTATGAAATATCTATTCTTATTCAGTTTCAAGAATACTGTAGAGCCAGCCTTCCTGCCTTAAAACGAGGCAATACTGAGAAATTAATTAACTTTTCCCTTGCTATATTTGTATGTTGTTTTTCAGATGGTGCAGTTGGCACATGACTTTGAAAGTCTCGTAGAATCTGACCCAAGGTTTGAAGTAACCCACAAAGTCACCCTTGGATTGGTCTGCTTTGCCTTGAAGGTTGGTAGCAATGTCAAGTTATCCATTACTTCACATCACATCTTGTATTTTGTCATGTTCTTGAGCATATTTTGGTAACACTAACTTCACAATGGTTATTGTGCCAAGCCTTGTGATTTTTAAAATCATTAATCAACCCCTCATTGCTTTTTGTGCACATTCTTTGGCTTAGTTGTAAATACATGTAACACAAATGTATCAGTCAACTTCACTATGCTCATATTTTCCTCTGTTTGAACTTAGTTGTAGCCTACAAATTGATATGGTTTATTCAGGCTTCTTTATTTTCAGAAAGGGTTTTTCGTTAGGTTTGATTCAATTCAGTTTATAATTATTACAAACTGGCAAAGGGAAGTCTCCATTTAATATAGATAAATAAATGAATAAGTTAAATGATTTGATTTCAGAACCAGTCAAATGAAGTGAATGAGAAATTGATGAAGGGTCTGAACCAAGATGGTCGCCTTCATCTCATCCCGAGTAAATCCAAAGGACGCTACTTTTTGAGGTTCGCAATATGTGCTACAAGGACAACCAAAGATGACATTAATTTTGCTTGGAAGGTCATTCAAGAAGTTGCGAATAAGGTCTTAAATGGTGGGCTGAAGTGAGCGTTTGGGGGTAGTGAATTGTCCAATGAGTATATATTAATACTAGAAAAGCCCAATGGGGCGTCTTCTGATATATCTGTCCACGAACTCATAATTCGGGAACTATAGCAAAATTTAGGAAAAAAAGAATGGAGAAAAAAAAAATTGGGAATAGAATAAAATGTAAATAAAAATAATAAATGGCGGGAAAAATGGTGAGAAAAAGTTGGAAATTGGGGAAAAAAGTATCCCTGTAGCCTGAGTATGACACTGTCAGTTTATATATTTGATTTCAAGATGCTACAGAGCGAAGTTTATGTAGCATGGTTGAGCGTGGTAGAATTCATTTGTTTTCACTAAAATATTAAATCCTACATTTGTTTCCCTGTTTTGTTACAATAATTAATTTATTTATCAACCTGAAACCTTCCTTTGAGGTATACTTGTTTTCTAGCTGCATGCAATGACCACAGGTTCACAGCTGTTCAGACAAGTTGTTTCCCTCCAAAATAATAGTGGGTAAAACTGGGTAGGGGGAACGGGGACACAGTGAATAGCTGGACACAGTGAATCATTGGCTATTTCTGGATGCTGAAACCATCAATTGCGAAAGTGCATCTGCAGGGTGGCTCTTTAGTCCAGCATACTTATTCAAGCATGATATCCAAAATTGCTCATGTTGGACTGGAGTTCTGGGGCGAAATATGATTTTGCATATATATTTTTATCCCAATATGACACATCCACGCATAGTAGTTAGCGCACATACACGCGCGTGTACATGCAATCGCGCGCATAAGTATGCGTGTATGTGCGTTCACGATCACCTGTGTACATGCGTGGACCTGCATTGACGCGCACGCGTGTGTGTGCGATCTTGGGTATGCCAACCAGCGCATGCTTGGATATGCGATCCAGCGCAAGCTTGGACATGCAATCCAACGCAAGCTTGTATATGCAATCCAGTACGGTATGACATGCAATTATGCATTGTAATGAAGGCGAGAACATCACAACCCAGGAGCCCTCAGGGCAGTGGCGTAGCTATGCCTATGATGGGGAGCTGGGGAGGCCCATGCAGATTTCTCAGAATTCCCTCCCCCTAGCCAGAAATAAGAAAAATCTGGATGAGGCCTGGTCCCCTTTGGCCCCTACTGATAGATTTCTAGCTACACCAGTGCCTCAGGGTTGTGTCTTGTCTCTAAGGTGGAAAGCATGTAAACAAATCCAAAATCTTCGCGTGTGCGTGTTGTGACCATAGAAATACATAGAACGGACATGAGGCTGTATGATGCCACCTCAAGATGAGGTCACCAAATCCGCCATATTGGAACTGCCCTGAGACATGACGTCACAATAGACTTATTATGATGTGACGTCATGCCATTGTTATAAGTGACATCACAGTTATTGATGACGTCACGGTCCATTGTGCCAATATTCAGGGCAGTTCCAAGATGGTTGATTTGGTTGCTTCATCTGCCAGAGCCTCATGTCCCTTCTATGTATTTCTATGGTTGTGACACATCCACACGCGTGGATGTGTCAAATCTTGCACTTGCACGAGTCCCAAAAGCGTGTATGTGCGCAAATTTTTTTTAAATGATTTCGGATTGCAACAGAAAATGCTGAAGCTCTGCAAATACATTGATACAATAGGTGTATAGAGGGCACATTAAACATTAATTTAAGCCTAACATCGAAAATGTGGATGAAAAACTCTTTGAGATATTGAAGAAATAAACATTGCTGATTCACTGTGTCCCCGTTCCCCCTTCTTATCCAATTTCAACATTTTTTGTCGCGTTCTACTGAGCTTATGGTGGCAGATACAGGTACCAAACTATGGGAATAGTAGTACTAGCTGCAGTGTTCACCATGGAATAACTTTGTCAAAAATATTTACAAGTTTTCATCATGTGCTTGAAGTGAGTGAGTGAGCGTCTGTTTTACGCCCCATCAGCACCAGTGTGGGCTATTTAGAGGCAACATCATGTGCTTGAATGTACCACGAGACTGAGTGTTTTGACTAACCCCTGGGGCCGGAGTTAATTGAATAACCACATGGGGTCAGTTGAATCATTAAGAATAAACTTGCTTCAGGAAAAATACTTAACGGTTTCCATTGAAACTCATCAGGATTTTCCAAGAACCACTACGAAGAACTGATTAGATTTTGATGAAGATCCTTACAGCGGATATGGTATAATCACCAGATCAGGTTTTGCATTTATTCCATGACTAGCCATGTATTCTCCCTATATAACACCAAAAATGCCAAGGGAGATAATGCCTGTCCATTTCTATTTAATTAAATTAGGTCAAACTGTGATTTCATGGCTTTTCATATTATCCCTCATATTTTCCTTGTATTTTCCCTCATATTTTCCCTCTCTATGTCAAACCTGCCTGCTTGTTTATGTCTGCCTGCATGGTTCTGTTAGTGCATCAATAACAATGAACTTAACTGCCCATTAAGGGGATTAGTACAAAAATTAATTTCTCCATTGCTAGTTTGTCATTTCAAAGTATAACCGTTGCATTTGTTGGGAATATTTAAGTGGTTTTCCTATTTTAAAGGCAAGTGAGGGATTTACTTTGAAATAGATAGATAGTGAAAAATTCTAAAGTCATTCATTCAGCTGAAATATCTTTTGATGGTTCTAATATTTCAAAGTCAAACTTCAAGAAATACATTTTTTTGGTCAGTGGTCATGGAATAAAAACAATATAACCATAGGGGCTTCTAAGGCATGGTCAATAAACATATAAGTATATATAACTTAAAGGGGAATCACCATTTTTAGCAAAAAACATGCCAACTTTGACACCATCCTGTGGCAAGACATATTGATATTTTAATTCCAAAATTATCTAGATTTGTGACGTCCAAAACCACCTGTGCATAAACTGTGTAAAATTTTGTCTGGGTACTGCAAGCGGTTCCGGTTGAACAGGACAAACAAAATCCGCAAGTTTTTACACTTTCCCAGGACTTACGGGACACCAGCAGTTACCAGAAAATCTCAAATTTTCATCATTTTTGATCTGAAAACACTTACTTTGTGTGGAACTGTTGACTTTTTTTGTTGTTCACTGATGAGAATAGTACCCAAGCTTCGATTAAGAACAGTAGTGGTCATCTGTCACTCACAAATTAATTCGTGGGAAAGCTTTTTATCTTTTTTTTCATGCTTTGAGTCACCACAAATCTTCCCTGTCCTCCATCTTGCCCTGAACTGCTTTGGTGACGTCACCATGGCCATTGTTGCTATTGTTGTGGTTATGACATCACTATGGTCAGCTGACCAGTAATTTCTCAAATTTAGGCTGTTGTAGGATTAGGGCCTTTTACATGGACACTGAATTTTCTCAAGCAAGTGAAAAAAACTTTTTTTTATTAATAAGTTAAAATTAATGTTGAACTAAAAGTGTGATTTTTCGATTTTTATGGTCCCTCACAGTAGGCTACTTGTTGCAGGATGACTTTCAAAATGGCTGACAAAGAAAAAGAAAATTTTATTTTGCCTGGGAAAGTTATTCTTGTTAGTACTGAAGATTCATATTGCACTTAGCATTTGACTTTTATGTCAAGGAATATCTGTTGAAAAACTTATGGTGCTGGCAGGTCTGGTTATTTAAGACCAGGTCATTTTATGACAAAAAATCTGAGATTTCCTGGTAACTGCTGGTGTCCGATAGGACTCAAGCCAAGCCCTGGAGAAGTCTGAAATAGGCTTTGCTCTTTCAACCAGTACGGAAAGCTACTTGCAGTAGCTTCATGAAATTTACATATGTTCAAGACTGGGTATTTTCCTACAAATGTGAAGAATTTCAGAGTCAATTTTGAATGTGTATGATTAACTTGAAATAGGTGTGTCAACACTGCAAAAATGGTGATCTCCCTTTATATTATACTAGTAATATAAGTATCTATAAGCTTAGAAATCCCTATGATTATAACATAGATTGTTTTTGCATTGACCCTCTTATTTTCCCCGCCAGCCCATATTTGCCCTCGGGAAAATATGGGCTGGCAGGGAGAACACTGTGGTCTGCTCTAGCAATGACTAGCATTTGTTGTATAGGAGTCCCACACTGGGTGTGGTTTGTTGGGGGAAGACATGCTTACACCCACCGTGAAATCACTCGCGAACTCACGTTTTCGCCGTTTCCTCGGCAACCAGGCCATCTAGAAAAAAAATCTCTTCACTCACTTGTTTCTACAGGCTGTTCATAACTTCCTGTCACATTTTCGCGATGTTTTTGCCGATTTTCGGCGATGTTAGACGTATTTTCTTGACGATTTCTGAAGTTCAGACATTTGCTTGGTGACGTAAACAAAGAATCTGCCTGTGCGTACCTATGACGTCATGATCAATGTACAGTGGCGTCCCTAGTGTTTGAATTCTGTTCACGAAGTAGATGATGACGACTGTAGATCAAGCAGATGCAGAGATGACTTGTCCGCCGATGCTAAAAGTTGTCATGTCCAATGTAGTTCGATACTTGTCTTGACATGCTCGTTCCATGCTTCTTTCTTTGTGAGTTTACGACTCCAATGATGTCGATGTACTTTTGGCAAAGTGTGATCACAGGTGACAGCGGCTGGGTTGGGGTTGGGGTAATTTCTGGGGGTTGGGGCAATTTCTGGCATGATGCTCACTCACCTCTTATAATAGTGACAGGGTTGCTCACTAGCCCATCACTCAAATCAACAAGGGTAACTAATGGGCCTCCCACGACACTATTATTTAGAGAACATAATTAATCTGGCTAGCAAGAGTTTCTAACAATATTTGACAATGTTTTCAATTATTACCTGCACATATAACATCCTCAGCATCTTGTTATTCCTGTGGAAAGTGCTGCACAAGGCCACAACCTCAATGAGAAATTCAGCAGCCCAGAATGACTTACATCCCTATCAGCGTGCCTCGGCGGCCCAACGTCGGCCCAAAGCCGGTCCAATGCTGCTGACATCGGACCGACGCTGGGCCGACGCCGGACCGCCGAGGCACGCCGACAGGGATATGATCCAGTTAAGTCAGTTGACAAAGGGGCCCTTAAAGGATTTCCTTGTCTTTAATTAGAATTGGCTACCAATTTTTTCTGACACACCCAAATGAACGTGGCTCATTGTTAGAGGCATTGTGATTGGCCAGTTGTTAGCACTTGGGTCAATTCAATCTGAAAAAATAATCCAGGTTAAGAGGATCAAGTACTTCTACCTGAGGAATTTGTGAAGCTGTGAATAACATGCTCAACAGTTAGACAATCAACATACCATTGTATTCTAAACATTCTACACTGAAAGACAAAAGTTATGCATATGTTGTGTATTCAAGAACCTCATCTGTGTGCTCAATATAAGGTTCAACCAAACACATGCTTTACATAAAATAAACCATAAAGTCTAAAGATAATGGTCTTTGGGTTCATTCGAAGGTTGAGATGTCCTCTCATCTGTAGCATCCCCTACAACATCAAGAAACATGCCTTCATTACAATGGAGGGTATCTTGAGTTCCGGTTGTTTTTCTGGGTCCAACACCTCTTTGTTTATTCCTTGTCTACCCTATCTCCCTGTAACAGGCAGCTTTCTTTGATACACTTGACAGATGAACATCATACACTCTACAACATTAAGCTGGGTTTTCACACCTGTACCATTCCAATAGTTTCATCCCCGTCATATTCTGTAATTGGGGACACAATAAATTCAGTTGCAAAAGAATTGTGTGCTTGCATGTTTAAGGATTCATTTAAGCTAACAAGAAACCGCATACCTGCAAATGGTATGGGTCAACAGCAAAAACTGTGTTTTCTGAATACTCCCCTTTGTCGGCCATTTTTAAAAACAAAAATGTTTTTCGGTTCAGCGATTTGTTGTTTGTGACCCTGTTTTCGGGTGACTTACTCCATGGAACCATCATTTTGACCATACCCCTCGAACATCTTGCACTCCCAAAATATGCATAACTTTTGTCTTTCAGTGTAATTGACTAAGTAGAATCAAACTGTCACAAATTCATTGAAATTTAATGATTTTCTGTTTACCCAACATCATTCTATCAAAAAAAGGAAACAACATAAGTTGCTGTTTTAATAGCAACAACTAATATTTGTTTGGTAAAATAAGAAAAAATTAACTAGGAAAAAGGGCTATAAATGGTTTATTAATGGGGTTTTCTTTTCATGAAAATAAATGCCTGGGTCCTGTATTTTTTTCTATTTCAGGGAATAGGCGCAGGGCAGTACCATAACGCAAAGCCACTTTTTAAAATATATCCTTCATGCAGCATTTCAAGTTCTGAGCTAAGTTATCTTAGCAACATGACCTTTAAAAAAGCCAATATATTTCACCTCCAACACTGCAATGTGTAGGGGAGACCGGGGTAAGTTGTGCCATTTTTTTCGTCAGGCAGATTTTCCGAAAAACCAAAGCTTGGTCATGCAATCTGAAAATCAGACATCAAAATATAGGGGAACATGGGGACCGACGGGCCATGGGGACCGATGGGCCATCCTCTTAACTCCACATCAAAAACGTTTCATAACATCTAATTTGCATTTTTAGTATTGCTTATCACATCTATGAATACCATATCGACCACTGATCAATAAGTGATAGCACAAGCATGCAGGAGGCAAAATGAAATTTTCAACATCTAAAAATTTTTTTTCTGATTCAGAAAAAGTTTAATATCTCAAAAGTGTGTAGACTCAACACAATATATTTTCTGAGATGATTTGTCCTATATATTGGCGATAATTTACACATTGAATTTTAGGAACAAGAACCATATTTCACCAAAAAAGAGGTGTTTAACTGCTCAGAGAGCTTTTGGGGACCGATGGGCCACCCAACATGGGGACCGATGGGCCACTATTTCTTGAGATTTTCTATAGGTGGCGTATTGGCATGGGGCTAGATATTAAAGTCTTTTATGGGAAAAAGCACAATAAAACTTCAGCTTGCATCTTTAAATGATAAGTTTTGACTTAAATGAATGCCCTCGAATTTACAGTGATAGATTTGCCTTAGTAATGGCTTCAAACACAAAATGGTGGGAATTTAAAATATCCATAATCACAAATTTTCAATCTTGGTAGTATTTGGGATACAATAAACATAAGGACCCTGTTAGACATTGATGCAATATTGAGTGTAAGTTAAATTTTCACCAAAATATAAGGTAATGGAGGGTTATTGATGAATTTTATTATTTTGGTTCAAGATTTCTCCTGCAGGTGGCATACTAGTACAGTATCATTGGAAAACTTTACTTTTCCCCTAAAAATCTAAATGATTGACAGAAATGATTCATTGATGGAGAAAAGATTAAAATATTTTCATTTTTTAATATTCACCAACAAATTTGAGGTATTAGACAAGATTTTGATGATCACGGTGGTTGCCAAACTTCTGTATCGACCAAATATCAAATAATATTTTTTTCTTAGTGACCAATGAACCAATCGTTTTGGAATTCTCCAATATAGTTTTTAATGCATCTGTTCATGTACTGCTAAAATATCATCTCAATAGGTTGACTATAAATACAAAAAAGTAACTCATGACATTTGTGAAAGTTAAGCTTTTTTTCAAAGTGTACAATCTGGGCATTTCTATATTCTTTCGATCTCTTATTGTCCTATACACTCAGATGGATCAACGAAAACATATTAGAAACAAATTTTCAATTTTTTATCTACCCTTTGGCAAGTTATTAACATGGTCCATCGGACCCCATGGGATGGCCCATCGGTCCCCATGGTTGGGGACCGATGGGCCACCATCTTTCTTGACAGAAAATGTGTTTTCTAATCTTTCTTCCAAGGTTGATCTATGTGAATCTTATATCATTTTAAAGAGAATTACACCAGCTAATAGGGTGCACAGTATGAATCCTTTATCTGAAGCAGATTTGCCTCCATGGTGAATAATTTGTCAAGCGGCCCATCGGTCCCCACTCTCCCCTAATACATTGGCCAGAATCAACCAAAGTTTCAGGGCAGTCCGACCATTGGGAAGGTCATGGCAGGCATTTGAAAAAAGTAGGTCAAGTGGCACAACTTGCCCCGGTGCCGGGGTAAGTTGTGCCGGGTGATGGGGTAAGTTGTGCCGCCTAATTTATTCCACAAAAATCATTTATTTCACCTGTTTCTTCAGATATATCACTTGAATTATGTTTTTAACGTATGACTGACATGTTACATGAAACTAATCAGACATTTATGAGCCATTTTATACACAAATTAAAAATGCTGAAAAAAGCAGAATTATTTATTGTTTAGAGGGTGTTATAACTCTTTTAACACATGTTCCTTTCAGTGTAAGTTATTTCACAACATCTTTAGGCCTTGCCTAAAATTAAAACAAAAAAAAGATGAATAAAATATTAATTCCTATGTCATACCATTGGCACAACTCACCCCAATCAAAATGGCACAACTTACCCCAAATTGATTTTCTGGATGAAACTGGTTGTCAAAAATAAACAAACAATGCAAAATGAAATCTAACAACAGAAATGTCTAGATATACCTCTTAACTCCATCCTACCAGAGGGACATCGTCTTACTGCAAATACCAAATGACTGAGAAACCAAAATGTCAGTCCTCTGCACTTCAAGTTTTCAGCAACAAAATTGAATTTGTTTGAGTTTAACTTTTCATAGCATGGTATTTGGTAGTTTTTTTCTTGGTGCCTGATGATGTTGACCAAGTTGGTATATATGGGTGGCATTGCCTTCTTTGCCCAGTTCTTCATTTAACCCCAACAGTGTGCGGCACAACTTACCCCGCGGCACAACTTACCCCGGTCTCCCCTACGGTTTTTCTTTCTTGAAGAGAAAAGGAAATACATGTATGAAGTTAGGAAATTTTCCATTTCAATTATGCACCTGCAGATTTTGATCTTTCCAGCAAAACACCCTGCAACATATGGTGTTAAGAGAGTCAGAATGTCAAAATTAGATTTTTATACAATCATTGTATGACAACTGCTAGATAAATAAGACACAACTTCGATTCTGTGTAAAGGTATTCAGATGCTTAAAGGTGCTTATATGCAAGATATATCTAACTGTGATAAGAGTGTGATAGCCATGATCCGAGAGCCACGAGATAGCCGGACTGAGTTGGATGGTTTTAATAATTCAGACAGACGAGATTTTATTGATTTTATCTGTACTTTTTAATAATTGTATTTATATCTGTGATATGTTGATGTTTGTAATTATATTTTATTATTTTGACACATTGTTTTTGAACTAAACCTTTGTATTTTGACAAAGAGTTTGAATAAAATATTATTTATATATTTAAAGAGGTTGTAACAAGTACGCTCTCCAGAAGGTGGTGCCACCTATGTGAGGATATTTGTATCATTTCAAATGCTCAGTTGTGCAGTATTTTGCAAAGACAATAGATTTCTTTCTACAAGGCTTTTTTTTTGTATTTTAGGACCTGGGCATTCTATCTCAAAAAAGCAATATTAATACAATACACAGTGCATCAGTATACATGTAATTCAATTGCTTGCAGAAAAGTAGATAAAAAAAGAAGTAATTTCAGGCCAGTGGGTTAGTTGTAAGACATATTTTGAATGCCTAAATTATGATTGTTTCTCAGAGTTGTAGTTACAATGCCAATATGTTCTTTTTAAAAGAAACTCTGTGCAGCTGACTCTTTGGCAGATCAGTATCACAATGATACTTGGAAAGCTTTTTATGGTTTGATAGTTAATATGTTTGTGGCTGTTTCTGTTTTTCAGAGCCAACAATCACAATAGGATCAACAAATGCCTCATCAGTGATATTTATTGAATACTTTGTCAAAGCTGTGTTTAGGTTGATCAATCAGTAAGACACCATTGGCTGAATGTCTTCATGACCTTTGCTGTCCAAATATTTCGACCTAGATCTGATCTACCAATTAGATGAGACACTGAGGTCACCCAGGGCTTCTGGCAGGATCACTAGATGGGCTAGTGAGCAACCTTGTCACTATTATAAGAGGTGAGTGAGCATCATGCCAGAAATTGCCCCAACCCCCAGAAATTACCCCAACCCCAACCCAGCGGCTGTCACCTGTGGTGTGATGATACGTTGAAATCAGCCCATTGAGACTTGCCTGGAGGCAAGGCTGTATAGGGTTTTGTCAGTGGCATCAGTTCCTATGGGGCTGATGGGACAGATGCCCCACCACTTTTTTGCCAAAGTATACATGTTTCTGAATTTAAAAAATTTAATTTTTCCCCTGACATCTTCCACGAAGGTGTGACCACTATTTGCCCCACCACTTTAAAATGAAACTGACGCCCTTGGTTTTGTTGTTTGGCACAGCACTAGTCACAGGGTTTTACAGGGAGGCACCCTATTAGGGTGTAAATGCCAAAGGCTGAGGTTGAATTAGGTAGTCCCTGTATCTAGCAACATCTTGCGTTATCGGCTGATTTAAAATATATCAGAATTTTGGTGTTTTATTAGTCATGTAAATATTGTCTGTAACATCTTTCTTTTAATTTACGGTGTCTGTATTTATTTGCACTTACGTACCTGTACACATTTAGTTCAAGACCCGGCACACTTGCCAATATGATTCCTGAATGCATAGATGACTCGCTTTGATCTGAAAGTGGTTTAGAACTCCCGGTGACACATTAGTCCAGATTAACGACAGACAAAAAAGTCAGTTGGTCATACATCTGAAGTAAGACCCACAGGATGGATTTCAAGAAAATACTGAGAAATACAGCAGTCTGTCAGGGGGAACTACTAATGGATATGCCATGTTGCTATGGGAAATGAGGCTGGTATAGGGATGGAATATGGTCACAGCAAATATCACATGCCTGGAGTTGAAGAATATGATATAATTTAAAGCAAATTTTGTAAGGTTCGACTCAAGATTCCAGACATTGCTTATAAATTACTTTTTGATTTAAAATGCAGTTACACGATGTCCACATTTTAAGTAATATATATATGTCATCAGCATGATAGTAATAAAACGCAGCATGATATGCACCAAACCACATCTCTCCCCACTGCTTTTATTAAAATCTAATTTTAACAGGCTCTGCTGTCCAGGATAGCTGATTAAAATTTAAATATATGACGTCATTAACAATTAAATGGTGTATCCAGAAAATGGCCTGAGCAGGGGCATAACACGTGGCAAATATATTTTTCGACTCTCTGAGGCATTTTATTTTGCTTTATTTTTCCTTACCACACACGTGACCACAACTTGGAAAGATCATATTTTATTGCAAAAACTTAAATGTGATATAAACCAGTCAAAAGGCAGACTGGTAATGGTGACAGCTGAATGAATTTTGGCACAAAGACACTAGTTGATCCAAGGATCAATACCATAAAATTTGTGTTGCTTAAAAAAAATTATTTGCAAAATTATAGGCCAAAATCAAGTGTTACGTCTGGTACCAAGCAAAATCATGACCTTTCGTGACAAACATATATATAGAAAAGACACACAGTCACACACTTCCTGTCTATGGACCAATCAGCTTGCAGGATTTGAGCTATTTTATGCAACCATGGTATTTTCTGTGTGTGCACCACAGTATGTGGCATCATTGACACCTCTGCATCGCCAGGTAAAAATTGATGAAACTGATAATCGATATCGATTTTCAAAAATCAACTTATGAACTACGTAAGGCCATACTTCGACCTTACAAGTTACACGTTATAAATATTGACGGAGATTATACATTATATCTCCACCAGGGATTCCACCATCGATTGCATTTATTCTGCCCTCTGGTGTTTCATTTTCAATAAATTAATTCACAAGCATCCCGAGTTCAGCTTTGTTTTCAACATATTATCAACCAGTCTGCATTCAAGGCCAAGTGAGTCATATATCCTTTTCTCACCTTATCAGACAATAAGATGAGCTGAGCAGCAAAGCAATAAATACATAATTTATGTGTTGTACAGGAATCTTTAGTGACCAATTAAAGCACACCAAAAAACAGGTTGCAAGGTCTGAATGATATCCTTCATATCCACGCGCATGAATACCAATAGTACCCTATAGACAATATAAGCGTATGCAATTCGAATTTGGAGATTGCAGGAGCAGAGCCATTTTGCAAATAACATACAGATCTATAGTGCAAATGCAATAGTTGACCTTGTACATCTTACTTATTTTGATAATGTTCTAGCATGCGAAGTATTTTTTCTTTTATAGTATTTGCATATTTTAAAGAAATACAAAACTATCGGGGGCCTATTCCAAAATCACATGACAAATTCCAATTAAAATACAACCCTAGCAGTGATCACAAACTTATACATTGTTTGTTACTATGTGTGCTTTTGGAAGTTAGACATGAGATAAAAATATATAAGAATCTGCAACTTATAGAACTAACAACACCCAACAATAACTGTGAATTTTGATAAAATGTTTTTCATAGTCAACTGTCAAATTTGATAGAATCTGAGACAAATATGTCAAAACACACATGTCCAGGGAATTTCTTGTACTTGTCATATATGCTAGTATACGGATGGATTAAATCGATTTAAAGCCCTGATATACTATGTCTATCAATGACTGGTACTTCCGCTCATGTTCATATCGCAGCAGTTAGGAGCAAGAGTTAATGTGAAACAAAAATCAATAGTTTTTTTCCAGGTACAAAACTTTATTATTCAAGCTACAAAATATGACATCATTGTTATGCAGAAACATTCAGTATAAATGATAACAAACATATCCAAGCCTCGATCACTATTGCATTGATATATCACATAACCAAAAATTAAAGATCTATTAATTATGATTCAATAACTAATAATAGGCTCTCCATCAGCCATATAAATATCATTTTTGCAACAAGCAAAACATATCTGTCAGTACAAAAAAGTATGTATTGATTAGTCTAACTTCTCAGACATAAATCGAATGATTTAATGTTAACCTTTCGTTATATCACATATCTCAACACTGCTCAAGTTAAAGGAATATAATAATGTTTTCCGAGTGACCTGAAATCTTATCAATAACACAGGTGCAAAAATTTTTTTTCTAAATTTACAATGCCGTTACTTCCAAGCAGTGATCTTCAAAACTCTCGCTATTGATCGACAAGCTTTCTTTGATGATCGTAATACTTCGATTTGGAATTCCAGGTTCCTGAACGACATAACAAAGGTAAAAGTCAGTATTTTTTATTTTGATACGTACAATTAACAGAGCAACTTCATTAGTTCATGATTAACATCAGATTCATTGTCACAGTGAACCATATACTACATGTATGCAAACTAAAGTCCAGTCATTTTTTTGTGGCAGTAAGTTTTTGGCTGATAATTAAAAAACATACCTTACTCTTGACAAAAATACTTGTCTCCTCCTGTTCCTGACACCTGGACCAAACAGTTTCATAAAAATTAGAAGGTATTGGCACGTTGTTGCCCTGGTTTTGAGATAGCTTCATTAGAATAACATTACTGTCAACACAGCTCAAGAAGCCATTTTATTTTCTTCTACCGCTTCTATTGGTGCTGTTGTGACGTCACCATTGTTTCAATGATGTCATAGGGCCAACAATGCTAATGACGTCACAACAGTAGGGTAAAAATAGCTCTAAATGTGAAGAGCAGCAGAAATTTAGCATTGTATGTGCCTTCATGATGGAGCTGGAGGATCAGAGGACATAAATCTAGTCCAAATCATGCTTGGTCATGGTGTACTAACCCTAATAAACCAAAAATTTAACCTCAGACTTAATCATGGATTCTTTTATTGGCAGGCTAAAAACTTACTGCCAAAGTAAAATGTCTAGACTTTTTCAAAAAGATGTAATGTGGTCAAGATGTGATTTTTTTTGCAACTTTATTTTATTATTATTATTTTTTTGCCCACCTGCTTCTTTGTCTTCTTCTTTTATATGTTCCTCTTCTACCGAAGATACCTACCATGTAGATATCACAGCCATTAGCCACTTCTGTCAATTCTAACACCACTATCACCGCTGCCACCAAGTTTTTTACCGCCACATACACCACTACCGCACCTGTCCGTATATATTGAGATCTATAAACATGAATGGCATAACAATATTCATTTATGGCCTTTTGGATCTGCATATATATTTTGGTGGACTTTATTTGGACCATTTAGAAGTGCACCTAAAGTCAGGAGTCTGTAGTCTTCTGAGGTATCTTTTCTGGAGCATCTGGGGTGCATGTGTTCAATGTCCTCTTCTTCTATAGGTAGAGCAGACTTGTTGCATCTTTTGCAAGTCCAATCTTATTTTTCCTCCTTTGGGTCAGGTACGTATCGGTGAGCACTTGTGCTCTGCTCATTGCTGCCGGGACTCCTCTAGCATTGGTCGTACAAAAGTCCCAGACTTTTTGTGGTTTGTTGGGGGAAGACATGCTTAGATCAAGGAGACGCAGAGATGACTTGCCCGCCGATGCTAAAAGTTGTGATGTCCAATGTAGTTCGACACTTGTCTTGACATGTTCTTTCCATGCTTCTTTCTTACAAGGTGAGTTTATGACCCCAGTGATATCAATGATGACTTTTGGCAAAGTGTGATGATACGTTGAAACCAGCTATACTTGTTGCCCATTGAAAGTTGTCTAGAGGCAAGGCTGTATAGGGTTTTATTGTTTTGTGCAGCTCTAGTCACAGCACCAAAAAGTGACATGGTTTTGATGTCTAGTTGTGCTTCCAGAGTAGAGGGAGGCACCCTATTAGGGTGTAAATGCCAAAGGCTGAGGTTGAATTAGGTAGTCCCTGTATCTAGCAACATCTTGTGGTATCGGCTGATTGAAAATATATCAGAATTTTGGTGTTTTGTTAGTCATGTAAATAGCTTCTGTAACATCTTTCTTTTAATTTATTGTGCCTGTATTTATTTGCACTTACCTGTACACATTTAGTTCAAGACCCAGCACACTTGCCAATACGATTCCTGAATGCGCAGATGACTCGCTTTGATCTGTAAGTGACTTAGAACTCCCGGGTGACACATTAGTCCAGATTAAAGACAGACAAAAAAGTCAGTTGGTCATATCTTAGAAAGTAGCAACAGAGAAAGAAATACATCTGAAGTAAGACCCACAGGATGGATTTCAAGAAAATACTGAGAAATACAGCAGTCTGTCAGGGGGAACTACTAATGGATATGCCATGTAGCTATGGGAAATGAGGCTGGTATAGGGATGGAATATGGTCACAGAAAAAATATTACATGCCTGGAGTTGAAGAATATGATATAATTTAAAGCAAATTTTGTAAGGTTCGACTCAAGTTTGCAGACATTGCTTATAAATTAGTTTTTGATTTAAAATGCAGTTACACGATGTCCACATTTTAAGTAATATATGTCATCAGCATGATAGTAATAAAACGCAGCATGATATGCACCAAACCACATCTCTCCCCACTGCTTTTATTAAAATCTAATTTTAACAGGCTCTGCTGTCCAGGATAGCTGATTAAAATTTAAATATATGACGTCATTAACAATTAAATGGTGTATCCAGAAAATGGCCTGAGCAGGGGCATAACACGTGGCAAATATATTTTTCGACTCTCTGAGGCATTTTATTTTGCTTTATTTTTCCTTACCACACACGTGACCACAACTTGGAAAGATCATATTTTATTGCAAAAACTTAAATGTGATATAAACCAGTCAAAAGGCAGACTGGTAATGGTGACAGCTGAATGAATTTTGGCACAAAGACACTAGTTGATCCAAGGATCAATACCATAAAATTTGTGTTGCTTAAAAAAATTTATTTGCAAAATTATAGGCCAAAATCAAGTGTTACGTTTCTTTTGCTGGTGAGTGTAATGAGTGATAATAGATCGCGTGAAGGGTAAACATTTTCACTTACACCAAAATTGCAAAAAAAAGTAGAAAAATTCTGGTACCAAGCAAAATCATGACCTTTCCCACAAACATAGGCCTGTATCGAAAAGACACACAGTCACACACTTCCTGTCTATGGACCAATCAGCTTGCAGGATTTGAGCTATTTTATGCAACCATGGTATTTTCTGTGTGTGCACCACAGTATGTGGCATCATTGACACCTCTGCATCGCCAGGTAAAAATTGATGAAACTGATAATCGATATCGATTTTCAAAAATCAACTTATGATCTACGTAAGGCCATGTATACTTCAACCTTATAAGTTACACATTATAGATATTGACGGAGATTATACATTATATATCCACCAGGATTCCACCATCGATTGCATTTCTTCTGCCCTCTGGTGTTTCATTTTCAATAAATTAATTCACAAGCATCCCGAGTTCAGCTTTGTTTTCAACATATTATCAACCAGTCTGCATTCAAGGCCAAGTGAGTCATATATCCTATTCTCACCTTATCAGACAATAAGATGAGCTGAGCAGCAAAGCAATAAATACTTAATTTATGTGTTGTACAGGAATCTTTAGTGACCAATTAAAGCACACCAAAAAAACAGGTTGCAAGGTCTGAATGATATCCTTCATATCCACGCGCATGAAAGTACCAATGAATAGTATTTTTTCTTTTATTGTATTTGCATATTTTGAAGAAATACAAAACTAGTGGGAGCCTATTCAAAAGTCACATGACAAATTCCAATTAGAATAAAACCCTAGCAGTAGAGTTTCCAATGAGAGCGAGAGTTCTCGAGAAGTCTCGAGATCAGCAATGACTCAGCATTTTCTCGTCTCGCCGAGCGAGTCTCAAGAATTGAAGTGTTGATCATTGTTTGACATGGTGTTCATGTGTTTATGTTTATAATGGTTACAAAGCATTGGATTGTTGTTTTGTTTTGCTTGATATTATTGCTATTATGCACTTGCTCCATTGTTCAATTTAAATATCTGTAGATGATAATCCCCATTGTATACCTGATAAATGCTGAAGTTGAACTTGTACAAATGTTTTAAAATTGTATAATATCTGGATGTTTAGCTGTGATTTATAGAGAGAAATTCTCGATTCTCGTGCACTAGACCATGACCATTCTCGAGAGGTGTCTCATTGGAAACACTACCTAGCAGTGATCACGAACTGATATACATTGTTTGTTCCTATGTGTGCTTTTAGCAGCTAGACATGAGATAAAAATATATAAGAATCTGCAACTTATAGAACTAACAACACTCAACAATAACTGTGTATTTTGAGAAAATGTTTTTCATAGTCAACTGTTAAATTTGATAGACACTGAGACAAATATGTCAAAACACACATGTCCAGAGAATTTCTTGTACTTGGCATATGCTAGTATATGGATGGATTAAATCAATTTGCAAGCCCTGATATATATACTATGTCTGTCAATGACTGGTACTTCCAATCGTGTTCAATCGCAGCAGTTTGGAGAAAGAGTTAATGTGATACAAAACTCAATACATTTTTTCCATGTACAAAACTTTATTATTCAAGCTACAAAATATGACATCATTGTTATGCACGAATATTCAGTATAAATGATAAAAAACATATCCAAGCCTCGATTACTATTGATATCACATTTATAACCAAAAATTAAAGATCTATTAATTATGATTCAATAACTAATTATAGGCTCTCCATCAGCAATATAAATACCATTTTTGCAACAAGCAAAACATATCTCAAAGTACAAAATAAAAAGTGTGTTTTGATTATTCTAACTTCTTGGACATATGATACCCACCAATGTAACAGATTTTCTGATTTAGATTACAATTATTTTTTGTACTGCCAACCGACCGTAAAACAAGTATCGAGAATATATAAAGAAAAATTAAATACGTCTTGCCTCATCTGCCATTACGTTACCTGAACCAAATTAAAAAACGCAAAACTTTTTCTAGGGCTGTATTTTTCTGTACATCATTCAGATGGGCTGTTGAGTTTATGCATATATATAATCAGGTGTCAAAGGACTCAATTCTATAAAATTGTTAAATTCTGACCTTTGTATCCACATCTGAGGCAAGGAGTATCATATTGGGGCAAGGTAAGTGGACGGGGGTATTAGGTACTCGATAGAGCAAATCGAATGATTTAATCTTAACCTTTCGTTATATCACATATCTCAACACTGCTCAAGTTAAAGGAATATACAGTAATAATGTTTTCTGAGTGACCTGAAATCTTATCAATAACACAGGTGCAAAAATTTTTTTTCTAAATTTACAATGCCGTTACTTCCAAGCAGTGATCTTCAAAACTCTCGCTATTGATCGACAAGCTTTCTTTGATGATCGTAATACTTCGATTTGGAATTCCAGGTTCCTGAACGACGTAACAAGGGTAAAAGTCAGTATTGTTTTATTTTAATACATACATTAACAGAGCAACTTCATTAGTTCATGATTAACATCAGATTCATTGTCATAGTGACCATATACCACATGCAAGCTGACCTAGTTTTTCAAAAAGATGTATTTAACTGTGTCAAGATAGGATTATATTGTGCCTCAGAAATCCTTAAATGAAATTACCAACTGATGAGTCTTTTTAAATCCACATTCTGAGACATATACTATGTATTAAATGAGCATCAAATGAAAATCGTTGTAGATATAGAATCTGAGAATCATGAGAGAAGAAGCAGCATGTGACAACAAACTTTATTTCATCAAGATATGGTTCACGACATTTAAGAAGAGCAACAATGGGATTGAGAGATTTCTGATATCAAACAAGAAATATTTTAAAGATGCAAAAGGCAGAAAGTGAACAAACTGAAAAAAGATAATACCATAGGTAATTCTGAGAAACAACGATCGGTGACTCATGCAGTGTCAGTGATGGGTGAGACAGGTGAGAGGATGACAAAATGTCAATTAAGGCGGTGCGACATGCTTGCGGTCACAGCATCCAAATGCATGATACGTAAATATCTGGTCAGCTGCTTCCACTGGATCAAGAGTGCTCCAAGGAAGGAGATGCTCCTTAACTGCAAGCGTGTGGTTTCTCAAAGTGCCTTGTGAGAGTGCCTTGCGAGAGTGCCTTGTCAAAGTGCCTCGTGAGTGTGCTACTACATTTTTCACCAGACCCAATAATCAGGCACATTGATGCATGCTCATGCTACATTGCAAATGTCTTAATCTCTTACAGGTGTCTTTTCCATTAGAGAATCCCTGACTTCTCGCTTGGGTTGTTTGTTCGAAAGTCCATCATCAGAGTCGGATAAGACATGATGCCCATCCCCATCAAGGCTTTCTGCAAAGCAAACAGTTCGCAAAATGTCAACCTTGAGTATTTATGATTTGAGGGTCCCATTTAAGCATGTAATTCCCGAACGGAGCTTCCATTTCGGGTTGCCGCGAGTTATGGCAGTTAGCAGGACTTACCGGAGTAAATTGTGGGAGTTAGCAGAGTTAAAGGAAGTTATCAGCAGTTAGCTCGAGATAATGTGGTTATAGGGAGTTGGAGTTATTCGGAGTTAGTTGGGGTTATGGGAGTTAGTGCGAATGGCGGGAATTAGCACGAGTTGGTGGGATTTACGGGAGTTGGCAGGAGTTAGCGGGGCATACTGGCAGAGATTGACTGATAGATAGGAAGTACAGCCCTGTAAGCTTATTTCTGGGCGCTCGCAAAGGTTGAAGAGCATGCGAGGACTGTAACCACTCCGCTACCCAGCCACCAAGTTCTGTTGTTTTGTCACAGGAGAGTAGTCAGCACATTTGCTATTTTGCAACAATATCATTCCCCAGGAAAAGGCTCAGGCTGGTCAGAAAATAATTTGCTAGACTCACCACCAGTCTGAACATTCTTGTCACTAAGACTGACACTTTGCAAACTAGCTCCATCTGGTGTTTCGCGCCTCACCACATCGTCTTTCTTATTGTCTGGCTGGTGCTTCCCAGGCGCACCGAACATCAGGCTGGCTTCTGTGGCAAAGATGCTTTGTTCTGAAAGAATACAACAAGAAAAGATAAGTACCAAACTAAAATATTTGTCACACAATATTTTGGGCATACAAGAACCAGTTTGCTAAGTACTACAGTATGGACTACGGTGTCACTCAGAAGAGGCTTAGTTGCCTTAAGAATCATCTGGGCCTGTGCTCTTTAACGTAATATAAGGAACACATTCTCCAATTTCTTCGTTTGTACATTTTAGAATGTAGATATTATGTTGATAATATCGACAATGTATATATTATAAAAGAAATTGAGAAGACATTCATTACTATAGATGACAGCAACATAGTGTAAAGTGAAAGATTTGCACCTTCCAGGATTTGAACATCGCTGTTTAATGATCATAAATCAATTCTTAAACCAACCTGTTAGTGCAAGAATGGTATTGAAGCTGGGAATATGAAGATCTTTGGCTCCAGGAGCAAAGTTTGATTCCTGGAACTTCTTCAAAGCAGGGCCCCAGTCAGGCTGAGGGAAAAATACCTTAAAATACAGAAATCAGTTGTCAAAATCAGATAATCAGAATGATAGAGCCTATTTTGTAAGACCAAGCATCATGAAGAAGACATTTTCTGTTAAAATTTCCTCAAGCAACAACAAAAAACAGAGATGTGAAGAAATTTCTTCTCAATTGCAATGGTTGACCAGGTAGATATTTATTGTCGCACCAACCAAAGTACAAAATTACATGAGGCATGCATGGCGAGAAGACAGCTGTAAATACCATTCAATACGTAGCAATGCTTTGATAATGTATCAATGATAATTGCTAAATATTGGTGAATCTGAATCTATAAATTTACAAATCTAGGATTTCACATAAAATACATTATCATCCCAATTGCACTTGGATTCATTGAAAAAAAAATTGATTGCAATTTGCAATTGCACTTACCTTTCTTGCACCTTCTCCCCAGTTGGCAGCAATTTCTTTGACGGCAATTACAGGAATACACAAAGCAGACAGGACGGAGAGGATTATGCCGACGACCTCAGCCCAATAGGGAAAAGCGGTCTCTTCATTAATTGAAGGGACGGAATAGGACAGCATGCTGAAGATCAGAATGAACTGGAAAAACAAGACAGTCAGTTCAGTTTACAAAAACTAAGCAAAGAGATAGCTAGCAGCTGCTCTCAAGATATCAGTTTGTCACTACAAGTCGTATCTTTTGCATTTACATGAGTAGCAGCCCCAGTGTATACCTCAAATTTTTAGTTGCAAGGATAACTTGGGCTATATATACATGTATAGCGAAGCACTGATAGGGGGCAAGCATTAGATCTTCTCGAAGGGATTGATGGGGGGAAGGGGGGGTAAACATGTGACGTAACTGAATTTTGCCTCACCAAATTAGCTGAAAGGAAGATGGAAGATAGGCCAATGTTGCTACCCAATCCCTCCATCAAAAATCATTATGAAAATTAAGGTTGGGGGCAAACGTTTTCATAATATTGTGCAACATCCACTTGCATAATTTCGTTAGACACGGTGTAAAATACCAAGGATACAAGCAACCTGAAAAATCCTGACAGATGTATTCCCTTCAAGATGGTATGACATAAATCTTCAATGGCTGAATGAACCCAATATCAGACACATTTATAATGGAGAAGTCTTTCCTACTTTGACGTCCTCTCATGCATTAACAGGAACAAAGATGAGTATCATTATATCTTTACAGCACCCTTTGAAGATGTATCACATAAATCTTCAAAGGTTGATATACATATTATACATGTGTACACCAGACTGCACCTGAGTATAACATGTCTTCAATATAATCATAGTAAATGAGAGCTAAACTACAAAATGGTCACAGATAAAGTACTTAAGACTACTCCGAATTAATAGATCCCTTTTAAGTGAGTCAAGAAGGCAGTGGATAGCAGCTTGGTGAGGCAGATGGTTAGGCTAGTTGAAAGGCACTGACTTCAAATGACTTTGCATGATTCTCTATAGAGGTATAGCTGTAGGTTAAAATTTGATTTCAGCAAAGATGCAATTTGCAGTCTTTATTTAGCTTATTGTTATTCAAATGAGAGATGTTAAATTGATCATGATGCTTTGTACCACTGTACCAGCAGCTAAGATAGAGGCCCAAATTAGAGGGCCACACTTGGAGACAGGGAGTACCATGTATGTAAGAGAAGAGCTTCATCCTGTGCCATAAGTGCCTCACCAGACCTTACCTGCTTACCATGTCAAAGACGCGCAAAAGAACAATATTATTAGAGCTCTTTTCGAATTAGCGACCCACTGTTTTAACTTTTTGAATTCCAAATGTGCTTTGCCATGCCATTTGACAGTAACTGTAGATCTTCTGATCCTCTTTACAGCGAAACACTTTGATATAGAATTAAAGTGGGCTGTGGCACTGTGAAAATGGCACTTCATGTGTCATCATGCTGATGATTTGTCATGATTATACCCAATACTTTCAATGTTAATTTGATTTAAGGAGAGCCAAACGAAAGGATTATGAATCTGATTTTCAATCCAAAATCAGTTATGATGAGTCAAATGGCCTTCTCTTGATCATGACTAATCAAACTGTCTCCATGTTTCCCATGTTGAAAGTATAGAAGATGACACTTCATCAGCTATCATGAATCACGATGTGCATTTTTCACAGTGAACTCATCCTAATTTTTTCTTTATCAAAGTGCATCGCTGTAATTTGATTGAAGGAGACTAATCCCACTTGTTGGTGACAGCCAAACGAAAGAATTATGCATCTGATTTTCACTCTAAAATTTGTTATGAGAAGTCAAATGGCTTGCTCTTGATCATGACTAATCAAACAGCCTCCATGAAAGTAGAGAAGATGACACTTCATCGGCTATCATGAGTCAAGAAGTGCATTTTTCACAGTGAACTGGTCCTCTTTTTTTCTATATCAAAGTGACAGACAGTTAGAGAATATAAAATCACTTACCAGTAAAGTGACAGGTGTGCATATCTTCCACATATTCCTCCACCAGGAGGTGGGTTCCTTGCCAAGCATAGCCCGGATGTTGGAGCAGAAAAAGTCCACCCCATAGACCCACCCAATGGCCACACACATGAAGAACCCAACAAGCAGAGGCCCCCAGGCAGCCACATACGAGTCCATCAGGATCAGGATCCATATTCCACCCTGTCAAATACAAAAAATTGCACATGTTATACAGTGGTCTTTGCATTGTAAGACCCCCTGTTGTAAGACCGACTTGTCTTATGTGACCACCTTCCTCCCACACTTCGTAGTACTTTTAGTGAATTTTGCACCCTGAGGAGAGACTGCACCAGGTGCACCCCCACGAGAGACCGCTTCATGACCGCAGAAGGGGCGGTCTTATAACACAGGGACCACTGTATTATCAACCAATAACTAAATATCCTCAAATTTTTCCTCTTTATCGGATAGGAGATTATAAGAGGCTTGGAATAATTATTCTTGTTAAGAGGAAACATGGCACAAATTTATTACATTTGTCTTCAACTGTTGTATTAAAAGTCAGCAACCGGTGACTTTCTGGGCGAATGGATTTCTGAACTAGTGGGCATCTGGTCAAGGAGAGCTATCATCGGATATTCAATTTCATACAGACCACAAGAAACTTTTAAGTGTTGTTCAAGAATTGCAAGGGATAACACATTACAAGAAATCCCCTTGAAGCAAACACAGCAATTCAAGATGACATTTGGCGTGGCAGATACATTCTTCGTTTCTTGTCTGTTGAACTATGCAAATTACGCTTTCGACAGCAGAAATGCAACACTTGATATTTCTTAATTCAAGATGATTATACGTTTAAATCAGGGATTGTCTCATAAACAAGTATGATCGTGCTGAAATCACTCGAATGCACTTGTGTTTCATTTGCGGTTCAGTAGAATTGTGCATCTAGCAGTTTATTGGAAGTGCTTTGACATCATAAATTACTATTATTATCACCAATGTTATTATTAACTATATGCAGCTCCAGGTTGGAAAAAGACACAATTCTCTTAAATTCACCTGAGTACACATGGGCAACCCACACAAGTACATGGTTATGCACAGCACCAGCACCACCAGCCATCTTCTCTTTGGTGAAATGATGTGTGAAAATTCATCCATGATTGCAATAACAATTGTCTCCACCATCAAAAACTGAGAGTCCACAGCCAGGAGAACCAGCATCAGGAAAAAGAGGATTGACCACAAGGGAGCCACTGGCAATTTGCTCACTGCTTCTGGGTACACCACATAGGCCAGGGTGAATTCTAAAAAAATAAAGGAAACACACATTATCATGATTTTTGTACTTTCAGAGATTCGCGGAAATACTGGTGACACTTTGTAAAATTATTTCTATCTAATCATGTAATTTTCAGACATGAAAAGGGAGAGATGTCAATCTATACAGACACAGGTTGGCTTCAATTTTTTCAGTTCAAGCTAAACTACTTAAATCTAAAACAACATAATTGTAAATCGTAACAAAGTGAAAATATCTAAACAGATCGGTATATTATGAGCACTTTTAGAGTGCACGCAACTCAGCGGGAGTCCCGATAATGACAATATACTTTTGTATTTTGTAAGGTATTTTTCTCCGATTTGTTGAAGACAGATTTATTTATGTAAGCTTATATGTGTACTAATTTTTTAAGTGTAAGAAGATCTCGGATTACAATAGTGCAATACAGCATTAACCTGTCCAAAATAACTATGATTGTTATACATGTAACTGTACACTGTACTTATGTTCTCTACAATAGATACAAATAATACAATAATAATATTGTATGCATTTTCCTGGAATAGTTGCTTTTAGAAAGCATATGCATTCGCCAACAGAAAGCCAGTACAGGTGACACTTATAAGTGAAAATGTCCCACATTCTGGAGATCATGGCCTGATCGAGGTACATTAATAGAAAGGTCACACACAGTTGGAGATTTGCGTGTTAGAAATGCTATTATTCTCTTTTTCTCTTTTGTTCACACTTTTGTTGACATGCGAACAACTACGTAAAATGTGTTTTGAGTGTGTCGTGCAAGGGATAACGCGTTTTCGAATGTGTGTACGTGGAGATAAGTCATTGTTTTCTCGCTCTAAAAATAATGTGATATTTCACACTTACCTGTCAAAATGGATGCAATAAAAACCCAAACCATAAATAATAAATCATGAAATAATACAAAGATTTGTTCTTTTTTTTAAATACAAAACAAAGACAATAAAACAAATCATGAAGTCATAACTGAACGTCAGACAATATCAGCCAAAGACAGAAGAACGATGAAATCAGGAATAATTCACGACAAAAGACTAATATATCAACATATAAGTTAATAATTGTAAGCCAAAACAAATAGAAGTCATAAAAAAGATGGGGGTGAAATTAATAGAGAAAACAGAGTCAACAAAGCATATATAACCATATATCAAAATGATAGTCACAACTAATGTCATGACCAATTTTGATATGAAGCCACTCTCCAGACGTTCTTCTTTGTCTCTTCATCCAACCAGTGCGAAGCGTGAGATGACAACGGACAGGACAAAGTTGTCGAAATAAGTAATAAAAGCTTCCCTACTTGTAAGGCTAGACTCACGGGCTTCTGTGACATCAGTGACCTTCACGTTCGCTTTGTTTGCCATCACTCCGAGAATTGCAAAGATGACAAAGCCCGCAAAAATACTCGTCAAGGTGTCCACTAGGCATATGATATAAGTGTCTCTGAAATGGCAAGCAAACTTCATAATTTGTAATACGTCAATCTTTTACACCCTGTGCCTGAACCAGCTACGGTTGAACAAATGTTCTAGGTTTCAAACGCGAAAGTGTTCTCTTGACCTAAGGCCTTCCCTTTGTCAATTTTTCAAACCACAAAGACTAAGTTAATTCAGGCATGGGAAGTCTATTAAAGATCTCAGTTGTAATTTTCTGGCTTAGGTTATGTGTGAAACAAAAAGCCTTGAATTGCTAATAAAATTTATTTCTGCCGAGTAGACAGTAATTATACCAAGAAATCACCATCTTACAAAAGTGTCAAAGTGCCTTGGAAAATTACAAAGGAAGCATTAACGTGCATATATATATATGAATTGTAATTTACCAGTGGAGCCGCACTGGATGCATGTATGCAAGGGTCAACCAAGATACAACCACAGCACTGACACAGGATGGGAGGGACAATTCTTATGGTTGATCTCAACACATTTTCTCACTTCTCAACCAACAGCATTCTCCTGCCTACTAAGATGATACTGTTATTGTTATAAAGAAGGATAAGGAAAATTTAATTTGATTGTTAAAGCCATAAAGCACTTCATTGACGACCTCCAGCAAGTAGCAAAATATCTGCATGAGCATGAGAGCATAAAGGGGTGCATTGAAGGAAATGTAAATGTATTGGATTAACGCTCTGCATCTACGTTGTGGATATTCTGCATCTACTGTACGTCGTGGACATACTCTGCAGACTTTATAATTAGGTACATACTTGGCAGGCCAATCCAGAGTCTTTCTCAACTCCCTGGGGAGTATTCAGCCTTGAACATGGGGTTAACCGCAGGGGTTTAATACCATTCCTGTATTTTGGTTGACCCTTATGTACACTGTTTCCAATGCGGCGCCATTAGTAAATTACAATTCATATGTACATACATGTCAATGCTTCCTTTGTAATCTGCCAAGTGGACATATCTTCCTTAATGTAATATTTTAAGAAAGGTACACTACCTGAAGCAATCATAATGAAATCTGTTGTAACTAGACAGAGCGATGAGCCCCCCGAGAGATAGACCAAGGGAGAAGAAGAGTTGAGATGCGGCATCACCCCAGACCGTAGCATCCGCCAACTGACTCCAGGTTGGAGTGACGTAAAACCGGATCCCATCCAGGTGTCCATCATCCAGGGTTACGTACCGGACAAGCAGAACAAGAAGGATGATGTACGGAAACACCACGGTGAAGTGGACCACCTGGAATTTAACACCGACAATATAATTTTAATGGCATCTCAATGTTTACAACTACCTATATAATAATTGTCATAATGTATATATATGTTCCCCTATTTACTCTTTATATCTGACGAATGTCTTAATTTTTTAATATTAGAAATAGATATTGTGTAATTTATTTATAATTATTTTGTAATGGCATATACGCTCATGGCGTCAGCCAACCATAATTTCAAACATGTAATTAACTGTTCATTGTCTCTCAATTTTGTAAGCCAGTTTCTATGGTCAATGAATCAATCAATCAATCAATCAATCAATAGCAGCTCTTTGCCATAAAGAGGTATCTTCACAATCAAGAAGCAACCTTGCAGGCATATACAATTAGGAATGATTTTTAATATCTGTATTTTTCGATTCTAAATTACGTCTTCCCTTCTAAATAATAGTTGTCATAAATTTTAACGTAATATAAAAAAGATTTGTTCATTTGTATGCTGTATAATAACTTAAATAAAGAAAGGAAATAGACAGTCATATTGAACCAGTTATATTGACCACAGGACATGGACCGTTTTATGGGTCATTGTAAAATATTATTTGCCATAAGAGTGATATTATATCAAGTCACATATTCACATGAAATTTAATATCACATCAACAAATTTCCTTCCATGTGACTCCATAAACGAAAGAGAAGGTAGGTTAAGTTTAAGTATAACAGTGTGTATGGACAAGACGGATTATACAATGATACACAGAAATGCCATACCTTTCCAACAGATTTGATGCCTTTCAGCAAAGTGAGGAATATGATGACCCAGCAGAGCAGAAGACAGAGGGCCAAGTGCCAGCTCATTCCTCCAAGACTGAACTCAGTTGTGTTTTCCATGCCCAGGACTTCTTTGCTGAAATCCGTGCAGTTTAAAACATCAGTAAGGGGAACACCATTTAATCTCAAGGGGTGAGATTTTTTAAAATTATTAATTTCTTTTGGGCAGTCTTCAAATAATTTGTAATGGCAGCATTTCTTAACAGCTTCAGTAATAACTTCTCAATTTAAGTTTTCCATTAAATCGGCGTAGCTCCTTTCTGCTCGTGTAGGTTACCATGGGATAAAAAAGTTCCATATTCAAGAATGTAAAAAAACCTGA
This sequence comes from Platynereis dumerilii, assembly GCA_026936325.1. Classification (NCBI taxonomy): domain Eukaryota; kingdom Metazoa; phylum Annelida; class Polychaeta; order Phyllodocida; family Nereididae; genus Platynereis; species Platynereis dumerilii. The sequence continues at coordinate 122,002 of JAPTHN010000102.1, read as the reverse complement.
CTGACTTAGTTTATTTGCCGATCCGACAGCCAATTTCGACAGCGTCACCAAGTGTCCCCCACATTTTCCACGAAAATTACGCCCCTGTTCAGTCCCATCTGCTTATTTGGAATCTTTACAGAATATGCAATAAGAGTCATATAGCTTAACACACATAGACCAACTGCCAACTTTTCACACCTTGTTAATTTGCACTTTGCTAATCTGGCACTGTTGCAACACTTTCAGTATTTCTGAGAAGATCAGACCATCCTCCCTCAGAAATATTAATCAGCTGCCACACCTGTTATATTAAGCTCCATATGACAGTGAATCATTCACTGCATCGAATATAATTGAATTCTATTCTTAGACTATTATATATTTTCAATGGGATATTGTAAATTGCTGCATTGCACATATATCACTTATGCAGTTGAGCAACATGTATATCACATCTGATTCAGATCTATTTGAAGGACAATTATTCAATTGTCCCATCTGCTCATCCAGAGTTGGTGGAAAACGCTCTACAAAAGAAAAATAATGTGCAAGCACGTTAAGAGATGCTTGTAGCAGTGTGTAGATAGACTGCCCATGATAGTATCTACCCCTTTGCATGTCACCTGCACAAGGGTATCTGGCATGTGAGACCTGCAACAGGGTATTTGTCACTAAGACCTGCTGGAGGGTATCTGGCCTGTGACCTACTTTGGGTGACTGACCTTTGACCTGCAGAAACTCAGCGTGTTTGTTTTCTTTATTAATTTCTTCATCTCAGAAAGACACCAAAAGTTTATCAACGCAAGATAAAATTCTATTGAGACTGTATGCAAAGTTTTAATGACAGAGATGAAACAGCATGACCAAGGCAGTTGTCACAAGTTTCAGAGCCTTCCTCCCACAATAGAGATGCCGCTTGCAAGCAAGCAAGCATCTCTAAAAACATCAACTGGTATGACTCACAAAAAATATTCTTCAGTGGGTGTTGGATACGAAGCCCGTTCCGAACAATTATTGGTGACGTTAAAATCAGTTCCATTTGGATTACACTTCTGAGAAGCTCTTTCCCAACTCAGGCAATCTAGAAGAAAAGAAAAAGATTCACAATCCAACAACAACAATAATTATTCTCTGTAGAGTAACAACTGATTAATATTAAAAGGTTGCACAAAGCCGTCAAAGTCAAACATGAGAACGCACATCAGCAAACCCTAAAAGCAACAGTTTTTGCAAATCTTGCAATAACAGTTACTTGTAGTCATCAGGCTGGGATGTCTAAATAAAATACCAGCAACATTTAATGGGTCAATTTAATAATCAGTAATTAGCCAAGTCAAAGGATGGTTGTCATTTAGCTGCTTGCCATTACTCTCAACAATTTTTACAATAAACATGCAAGCGTTTTCTCTGTCGAATCGCAGTCCTTTGACGCAAACATGACATTTCAAACAATGTCATGTGACAAGGTCTTGGCCATAACAGAATTTCTGATTTCGACATGACAGGGTCACCCCTCACTCACCTGGACTGTTCCAGGTATTGTTGCAATTCTGCCAAACCAGATGTGACGTCATTGAGGCAAACAGGTAGTAAAATGACCAGGCATTAATCACGTTGTAGTAAATGCTGATGAAGAAAATGGTCACCACGGAGCAGTAGCCAACTCCTGCAATAAAACGATTGTAAAGATTCACGTTAAAAGCCCGAAAACGATGTCTTTCGCAAAGGTCACTGTTCTGTGAGACGTCTTCTATTACAGTAGACGAAAAACGAGTGCTTACAGAAAAGAGCTGGTGGTTCATTGATAATCTGTTGGTCACTCGTTTTGACAGTATTGCATGCTTGGAATATGACCTCATAAATTGCTTATGACTCATTCTGGATAACATGGCATGGATAGGGCAGAGCATTTTTTAAGGATTTTCGACTGGGAGACCAACGGATCTACTTTACGACATTATTCGTAACAACAAGATGCGGGACACTTTTTTATAGCTCTGCTTAAGTTTTGTGTATATATTTATGATCATACATGTAGCTTGCAAAAAGGCAATTGAATTTTTTAGATTACTAGTTTAGGAGTTGCTGATTTCCACCATAATCAGCTTCATTGATTTTAAAGAAATGAAAATTCTAATTCATCAGAAAGATGACATAGTCTGAAACACAATTATCTGATAGACTGTGAAGAATGTTTCTGATATAAAATGAAATTGCACCCAAGAGTTTCAAATAAAGGCGATAAAATTGCAATTAATAAAAGTCCCTGGAAAAAAGTTGGTCTCCCAGTGACCCCAATTTGGCAATGACTGGGAGACCAAATCTGTCCACTGGGAGACCATTTGGTCTCCCAGTTACTATGTTAAAAAATGCACTGGGATAGGGCTATGACCTCACAAGAAACATTCCAGTCCTTTTCTGTTAGCACTTATTTTTCGTCTATTGTAAACGTATATAGGTTTTTCTTGGAGCACACAGAAACAACATTGATATTTAACAGTTCATTGTAAAAATCTCATAAAATATCCAATATTAAAGATATTATTGGGCAAATTCACTAACATCATGCATCAGAGGAAAATGTGCTACTTAATATACATGAGCAAAAACAAACATCATTCTCTATATTCTGTGAGCACACATACAGTGGCATACATCTATAATATTACATACTTATTGCACTGATTTATCTGTAGCAATTGAATATATATATAACAATATAAATAAATCTATATTTGTGCTATTTATACCTTTGAAGACAGGTGAAACTTTCCAAATAGTGAGAGGTCCAACAGAGGCGAACTGGCCAAAAGCCAATTCTAAGTAAACGAGCGGAAAGCCACAGAGGAGAAGCATCACAAAATAGGCCACGAAGAACGCACCTGAAAGGACAAAAGCATTTGTGTCATAGTAAATTGTGAGTAAAAGGTAGACCATGAAATCATATATTCGTCACGACAAAAAACTAAACCGGTCATGGTAGTGGACAGCTTGACAGATAGACAGACAAAGACTTTATTTTTAAACTGCTATAGTTTAGATCCATGTATAGCACACTTTCATTAAAGACAATATTGAATTTTTTGAATAGATAACACTTTGTTTAGTCACCATTCACTGACACATAATAATTGAGGATACATGTCTTATTATACTGCCAGTCAGTGCCTGCTATAGCATAACTCTTCCTTAAATAAAACTATATTTTGTCATAACATCACCAAATCTGAAAATCTAAAACATTTCAAATAAAATTCATGAAATAATGATTATGAGGACCTTTCCATAAAGAAAAGGCAGTTTTTCTAGAGTCGGTTTGTAGGACAAAAAAAAAGAGCTTGTTCGCAGTACATGTATAGGCCTGGATGTAAACTGGACGTTTGTATTGTGATCTGCTTCTCAATATTTATAGTGAATGTCATGAAATGTCATACAATGCAACTATATATTCATGATAGTATCTAGACCAAGACCAGACCAGTAATATTGAAACAGAAACAGGAATATAATGCTCATTGCTTGCTTTTTCCATTCAGGTAAGAACACCTTGACGAGAAAGACAATAAAAGTAAATGTTTCCTGCTTTTAGTCTTGCAGGTGAATTAAAGCATGCCAGAGACTGCAAATATGTTCCGAGTAAATTAATTGCAAGTTTACCAAAACAATTGTTTTGTAAAGTTCCGCCCAAGGGTCACACATTGTAAACACACTATTGTCAATTGGTGGAGGGCTTGTTCGTTGTCACATCAAAATGTTTGGTAGAAATTATGTTGCCACAACGTGAACACAATGTCATGACAATGTTGCATAAACACCGCATGCTACTGTCATATTTTGACACTGCTTCACAACGTTGTGACAAAATAATTTCTGATGTTTATGCAACATTGTCATGACACTGTGTTCACGTTGTGGCAACATAATTTCTACCATATAATTCTATATATGTTCATGTAATTTTCACCAAAATTGCAACAATGCGATGACATTGTCACAACGTTGCTGCACCACAGATGTGCCCATCGGGCATTGATCTGGGCACATATACCCAATCATGGTGAATGCCAGTTATAATCACCTTTTTCAAAAATCACCTTTTCCAAAATCTCCTTTTCGGTCAAAATCACCTTTTTTATTTTGACCAAAATCACCTTTTTTTTCAAAAATCACCTTTTTCATACCAAAATCACCTTTTTTATTTTTTTATTTTTTTCCCCACCATAGACCAGAACTTGATAAATTTTGTACTTATTGCCTTATTTACTGGTCACAGGACATAGCTGTATTGTATATCAACAACCATTTTGAAAAAATAATTAAAAAAAATCTTAGTTGAAAAGCTAATTTATTACAGATGATTTCATATTTGTAGACATTTGTGGAAGAAAATACATCATTTTTCCTGCAATTTTCATTGGTTGAGAGAAGGTATGACACCACTCTCTCCTGAAAAGTGACATAGCGTTTTACCTGGGTGACCATGGCATTCTAATCCATTGATCTGCTCAATGGAACTGACTCTAGCTGTTTCAAGTGAGAGTTTCTGTTAGTGTTTCACACATTTTTAGTACACACATTCTCAAAGTCTAATACTATGATTATTTTTTTACAGAAAACAAACAAACATGCGTGTAACATTTTCTCAGATCAGGGCTCTGCCCAGAAAACATGACAATCGTGGCGTAACTGGGGGGTCTCGAGCGGGGGGGCACCTGGGGGACACGCGATTCTCTGGGGGGGCACCCTCTATACTAACTGTATTTTAGCCAGAATTGGAAAGTTCATATGGGGGGGCATTTCGGGGGGCGCAGGTCCAATATGGGGGGGCACGTGCCCCCCGTGCCCCCCATAGGGACGCCACTGATGACAATGGGCTACAAATTGCTGGGACCCTGGTTTGATCCCTTTTACGAGTTTCTAATGAATGTTGGCACCATCACTGGATCATCTTCCTATTCTAAGGGATAATTCAAAATTTATGACTGGGGGGGTTGTTGGGTAGCTTTTATGGAACTTTCTGTGAAAAGTGATACCCCGCTTTGGTTTCACAAATATTTGTAGGACCACAATTTTCTTTTGTTAAAATTTGATTCGACAATTAAGCATGTTGTGAAAAATAAGTACCCCCCTTGAAACATTTGGGAAAAATTGGTACCCTGTTGGGAAATATTCCCATTATCCCAAGTCATAAGAAGCATGTGCAAAAGGTGGTTCCCATTGAAAGCTATTGAATTAAAACTATAGAAATATACCACCCTCGACCCACTCTTAAAATTTAATTCTGAATAGTCCTTTACTTTTATCACATACAATGCTTTTGGTCAAGGTATGATAATTTAGCTTTCAGAGATTTGAAGCCATTCAGAGTTGGCTTGAGACTGATTTAATATCAACTGAAGCAATCAACTGTAACACAGGAGTGTGAAGTACAACAGTTCATGAGGATTGCGATTTGACATGTGTGAACAACTGCCACAATACTAAGTTGGCCTTTGCAGCAGCTTATTGGTTGAAATTATGACATAATTTTTCCAGCCAACATCACTTGCTTGAAGCAAACTGAAAAAAAGTGACATGCTATGTACAGCTTGGCCAATCACCTGGCAGGAGTTTCTGATGTCAGATCAAAATTTTTGCTAAATTTTTTGTTATTTGATTTATGTCTACAAATATGAAATCATCTGTAAATATTTCACGACAGAATAAATAAAGTTGCAAAACAAAATAAATAAAATGGCATAAAAATGTATAACTACTATTTACAATATATATACTACACAAAACCCTATATTATGTAATAAGAACCATCTTATAATTGCAATTTGTAAGTTCTGGCTCAACCAATGATATGCAGCTATTTCAAATATTTGAAAATTTGAACTGAATTGCAATTGCTCATGGTCGGTTATCTGTCAATTACAAATTAATGTAACAAGCATTATACCCGTTAAATGCGGATGGGGGGAGGGGGCAAAATATGAAATATAAATTTTGAACATAAAACCCATCCTAAAACCTTGTAGTAGGTGAGAAAAGGTTGCATGCAAGTCTTTGTGGATGGGCAACTAATACTTTGGCTGGGAAAGACGGACATGTCTATGAATTAATAGTAGGATTGCAATTATCACTGCATAATGTTTAATGGTAAGAAGAGCCAACTTATTGTTTTTGGTAAATTCGTAAATTTTGGTGATATCCATGTAAATGGTGTAAAGGTGACACTTGTAAACGAAATTAAATATCTTGGTCATACCCTGACTAATGATGTTAATGACCCTCTAATAAAACATGTAAAAACATATTTCATTGGTAAGGTAAATAAATATCTCGCAAATTTTGCAGGTGTTTCTGCTAATGTGAAAAGTAAATTATTTAATCAATACTGTATGAGTATATATGGCAGTAATGCATGTATGATGTATGATAAGTCATTCAATGACCTTAATGTTGCATGGCGTAAGGCTATAAGACTCACAGCTTACTTTTGCCTCATATTAGTGACTGCATGCCATGTAGTGTAGTTCTGTACAAAAGGTTCATCTTTTTTGTCTTATCTTTAATTACAGAATCAATAATTTGGTTATAAAATGTTGTATTTATTAAATTATTTAGACTTCATTATATCAATTTATATATTTTTTATTTTTTCAAACATAAACTTCAATTATTACCACACTGAAAAACCCATAAAAAATTAAAAAGGATATTTTGGTATGAAGAAGGTGATTTTTGAAAAAAAAGGTGATTTTGGCCAAAAAAAGGAGATTTTTTCAAAAGGTGATTATGTCAAAAGGTGATTTCAGGAAAGGTGAATTTTGAAAAAGGTGAAATTGACTGGCCCCCATCATGATACATAGACAGGTCCTTATTGGTCATTGTTTATCAGACAGATAATTATAGAAAGATTGACCGACAATTTTTGTATATGTTTAGTCAGCAAAGAAAGAGGATATCTTAAATAGTAATGATGAGAATCAGATTCAGTAAGGTTGTGAGTCACCCGCAAAGTACTTAATATTCCTAAGTGACGGATATTTTCCCTTGTGCAGGGTTACTGCACACAATACAGAATAAAACATACATTTTGTGATATTGTAATGAAATTGTATAACCATTAATTGGTGGTCAATGATTCTGATACGCGATCATACAATTTTTCGTGAAGCCACTTCAAGCCAGGCATAATTATTGATCGTTAGCTTCTCGGATCTTCTCAAGGCACTTTCTCTTGAATCGATCGGTAGATAAGAAATGAAAGAGCTTTTTTTCCGTAGACAAAAATCTGTTGAGTTGGTTAGTCTGAGAAGCTAAAAAACAAATATGTCAGGCTTGAAGCTTCCACAATTATACAGGTTGGGCGGCCACCGAGCAGAGCCTTTGCGTAGTCACTAAGGGAACATTGTGCAAGGTTCCTATGCTGAAGCATTCTCCAGTTTTGGTGATCGCACATGAAGCAAAGATTAAGATCTACTGTACCTCCTCCGTTCTTGTAGACCAAATAAGGAAACCTCCAAACGTTGCCCAGACCAATGCAGTATCCCAGACTGGCTAGAATGAAGTCCTGTCTTCCGCTCCAGTTTCCTCGTTCCTTGTTTTCCTCTTCTTCCCACACTAAACTCCCCGTGTCGATATCGTTAGAAGTTCTGGTCATGCCAACCCCCTGCAAAAAAACAAATGATGCACTCATTGCTAATATGGCATTTTAAACATTTTTGTCACAATGACATAATGATTGTGAAAATTAACCAGATTTGTATGGTAGAAATTATATTGTCACAACATTGTGAAGTGATATCAAAGATACGTTAGCATGCAACATTGTGGCAATATTGTGGCAACGTTCACAATTTTGTGAAAAAAACCACAGCATTGTGTTCACATTGTTTCAACATAATTTCTGTTATACATGACTGATGTCTGCTTAATATAGCGGTGGCTCCGTGCTCTATTCCATAAACTTATTGAGTTATCATTGCTCAGCAATAATTGAACACAATACTGAAATTAAAAATAAATCACTGATAATGATACATCAACGACAAAATGCATCAACGAAAAAAACGTTTTTTTTCCATCTAGAGATAAAGAACATAATTCTAAATTGATTTTCTCAGTTGATTACATGTCTATGGAATGGAGAAACTGAGGCAAGATCCATTCTTATACTTGAATTTCACCAGACATTAATTAGACAACCATTGAAATTAGAAGGCAGACAGGCAATTTTCATTCATAATCTGATACTTTAAAGCAAGCAGAGCAACAATAAAGATACTTTAAATTGTAAAACAATGATCTATTGATTTTATTTCAGAGGTAATTTCTCCTTACTCATCAAATTTCAAAATGATTAACCAAATGTGGCTGTTGTCTTATTAATTCCGTTGTCGTATTACAAATTTCAAAATCTGCCAAATTGCTTACTTCGAGATCGAAATCTGTTTCGCCGTCCATATCCAGAGCAGGATTATCAACACCTTCTTCCTGGGAGTCCAATAAGGCTTGTCTGTCTTCCGGATCACTCCGGATATATTCCGGAATCACATCCCCCGGATCTTGAGCAGAGGGGTCCATGCTGCTGTTCCAGTCTTGCACATGCTTTGACAAACTCTTCAAACGCTGAAAGATAAAGTTAATTCCAACGCATTATAAATAATGTGTAGACGTCAAAGTATTAAGTAGGCACCATCTGGACCCAAAAGATAAATTTTAATGACAATAAATTGTAATGTATAATATACCTCAAATTCATTCCAGTATCATGTGCATGCAAAAAATATAAAAGTTATAAAGGAAAAACTAATTTTGAAAAAAGTATATGATCAAGGCTCCGATGTCCAGGTATGGCCGTTACGTCATGGAGAGTTTGGTATCCGGCTTTTAAACTACCTTCAATGTCATTGAAATCATAAGTGGAGGTAGACAGTACCATCTGCCATTTATATGTAATATTGCAAGATAATTGATTTATTATCTTGGGAGATATTTAATTTTTTTATTTTCGAAAATTTGTGGACGTAACATGGACAGCACACTGAAATTGTGAAAAATCAGACAGCAAATAGCATCTGTGTACCACATTAAAGTACAAATGTACTTATCCTTCAAAAATAAACGATGACTTTCAATCTCTTGTGAAACCCAGTGAATTTTGAGGAATAAAATGGTAATAATATTCCATGACGTAACAGGACACCATTTTAAAGTTTAAAATTATGTTATAGAGGTTAGAACCTGACAAAGGATAACAAAATGTTTACTTTTTATAAATAACTTTAACCAAAGCAAAAATTGATGCCAGTATTGCATTGCTGTGAAGGATTTTGAACTGAATATTCACGAAACAAAAAAGTTATGATGTAACATTGGACACCAATGTTCCACAGGTGATACAATTTCTCACCTGCAATAATAGATTTCATGCATTTTGTATAAATTATCGCCAATGATCAGTGAGACTATTATCTATGCCTCAAAATTTAATTTTCCTGAATTTTCATTAGTTTTTATTGAAAGAAATTTCTGCTAAAATACAGGGCTAATTTGAATTTTTTTATGATTTGCAAAAATTAGCACACTTTTTGCTTTTCTGTGACAGTAAATGAAAATTTATCAAACATCCATTAAAGGCTGCATTCCTGCAGTGCAGGTCAGCGATATTAGACATCTATTTCTGTAGGGAAATTGATATTTCATGTGTTTAACCCCCACAGACAATAGTTTATGTAGATACAAGAGAAGTGGAGTTTGACTTGAGGTTCATGGATTGCTTTGTGGATTTCTTCCAATAAAAATGCAATTGAAAGTAAATTTCCTATCCTGTGTATCCTTATTTTACCTGCCAGGTACAAATGATGCACTCAAAATAAATAGTTTGACCAAAGTAATCAGGATTTCAAATTGGTGTCTCGGTTACATCCCAGTCTTGTAAAAGTTATGTCCTCCGAATTAATAAGATATCTTGTGATTGTCTCGCACAAAAAGCATTTAACATGAATTCATGAATGCTGGACTGTGAAAATGAAGTAAAATAATAGAAAAAGTCACATTTTACTCTATTGTAGGGGAATTTTGATTTGATTTATGCCCATGTTGTAACTTATGACACCTCACATGCTGTCCATGTTACGTCATTGCCAAGATTTGGCTTTTTTACACTTACTTATAATGTTAAATGAATATTGTGAACCATCTTGGTATAACTCGTGGCTAGTTATTGAAATTCAAGTATGTATAACCTTCCATTCTGAGAAACTAAAAGAATTAAACCTGCTTTTATAGCTTTTTATCATGACGTAACATGGACACACGATAGGATGAAGTTGAATTTGGTGTCTCTGTTACATCCAGTTGTATTTTCAAAACAAACTGAGAAAAAGAGTTCCAGTTGCAGGATTTTAAGCATTCAAATGTTTGAAATGATCCAGATTACTGATTTTGTCAAGATGACTGTCTTCGGTGCAAGTGGCTAACATCTGTACTAAAATATTAAGAGTGTATGACTTGGATGTAACATGGACAGCGTTGGTTACAGAGTGGAGCTGACTTTGGTCTGGTTTTTCTCTTTCTAGGAATGGTATGCATTAAAGAAATGTGGCCAAACCCCTTGCAAAATTAGTTGTGAGTCTGCTACAGATGGTTTCAACAACATCTCTGCTACTGTTAATTCAATATTATCAACTTTCTGTCAGCATGTCACAGCTGATCGTGATGTAACGAAGACCAGCCCCACTATGGCATACCAGGATCCCCCTCTTATGCTAATTCAAGTGGTGATGGCACCTGTTTTGGTGTCAGAAATTATGCATAAGAATGTGGAGATTTCATGAAATGTCTAAAATAGAATATCCTTTGGCCAATAACAAAACAGGAGGGAGATTAGGGACGTAACATTTGGACACCATCTGACATATGATGTTTGATTAAGTATGCTGTGGTGCCATAGGGGCTCCTGTAATATATTTAGCCATTTTCCAAAGCCATTATAGATCAACTCATCATTGACAGAAAGAAAATGAACCAGCTTGGTTAAGTTTAGCTGTCAGGAGCCATGTCATGGATGTAACGAGATGGACACCAAATGTTACATCATGGTACTCACTGAAAATAGGCCTATATCTTACCAAATTTGGTCAAATTATAACTTCTTAAAAATTTGACACGAACTTCTGTTAAATGCCTTCAAATTGCAGTTGAAATGATTGAAATTCAGTTACTAATGTCTAATATATAGTAAAATCATTTTGTCTCACCAGATGGACACCACAAAAATGTCCAACTTTTTACCACTTTTGCAAGTGCCCTGTCTAAACATTAATTAACAAGAGCAGTTATTGCCTTGGAGTTATCTCCCATAAAGGCATGTATTTCATTTGTAAAAAAAGATAAGAGCAGAGAAATGCATTTATTTATATTTTCCCATGATGTAACGCCATACCTGGACATCGGAGCCTTGATCATATCAGCAAAATAAAATGTTATAAAACAAGAATCGTAAGCTACGGGGGGGGGGGGGGGGGAGGTGTGATAAAAAATGTTAAAACAAAATTTGGGAGGTGGGAAGTGGAAATTTAGCAAAAAACAAAATTGTTAAAAAGAACCATTTGGCAGAAAAAACGGTAGGGGAAAATATTTTGGAGGGGGGACATTTTTTTTATAGATTCTGAGGTGGTTTTTAAAACAAAATTGCAAAAAAAGGCGGATCAGTGTTCGCAGTGTCACTTAAATAATATGCAGTGCTCTACCTGACTCAAATACTGAGCAAAAGACCTATTCAGCAGCAAGTTAAAGTCCTCGTATTTTTATTTTAAAACTGATCATTAGCCAGTATCGCATCAGGCGTAATGTGCCCATGGCTGGTGCCGTTATTGCAAAATAATTTTATGCATATCTTGGCACTAGGCTAGTCAGTGCAGACTGTGGAAGAAATTTTATGCAATAACAATTATTCAAAGATGACATTTGTTCATGCTTTGGGGAAATATAGGCTATCACAAATCCTCGATTCTCTGTGCTAATAATCCTTTAATGGATAGAAGCCATTAATGCATTTCTGCTAAAGGATTAAGTGGAAGTGCAAGCAAGCCATCAACTGCAGGGGTCATAAACCTAGAATTAATAGGTAGGCACATTACAAGGCATTTACAATCTACAGCTAAGTGGGGCAAATGAGGTGGTATGGTCATAACACAGAGCTTAATTCTGACACACAAAGAGTAAAGATTGTCAGTACAGTGGGCTTTGTAACCCAATGGGCACATCCATGTTGCAGTAACATCATGACAACATCTCAATTTTTGCAAAAATTACGTAGAATTTTATGGTAGAAATGACGTTGTCACAATGTTATGAAGCAATAACACTACACAACGCTCTTAACATAAGGTTTTATTTGGAAACTTTAAGGGTTCTATAAGCTGGTATAGATAAGGAAACCTAAAAGGTTCATTGCTCAACTTCAAAAAGGATCCAACAGCAAACAAAAACAACATAAATTTAAATAATCCAGCTGCACTGAACTCCCACAATGGAACCCCTTTCTCTCAAGTTGGGAGCATAGGGTCCTATCATAGGGCCTTCCCACCGAGTATTGAACCTTTTCAATTCAATTGAACCCTAAAAAAATTTAGAACCTTTTTTCAGCTGTGGGTTCTTTATATATACCATAAAGAGCCTTCTGCTTTAAGATTGTAACATGCAACGTGAGTAATGTTGTCACAGTGTTGTGAAAAAATCTCAACATTGTGTTCACATTGTGGCAACGTAATTGCTACCATACATTTCTATGTGACAACAGACGAGCCCTCCACCAATTAGCAACATTGTGTCATTTGTGTGCCCATTGGGAATGGTATAAATAACATAAAAGTTTCATCTCCTTTTCCACCTCAATGAAAAAGTCAATCTCTAGAAAATCATTTCGACATATGCTACATTTGCCTATTGCCCCTGGAACATGTTATCTGTGATCGATTGACATCGGCTCGATGGATACCTATATTAATGGATGGATGATTGGGACAGAAGCAGCTTTATTTACAATATTTATTGTATAGGCAAATTAAGGCCGGAGGAGGATGCACAAATGAAGCAAGGGAGATTGAAACTGCTGTTCAACATTGGTCCAGGTGACCCAACTAGAGTCAGAATCGCACTCAGAATCTAGCGATTGGAAGCCCAGATGGATGGATGATTGAGGCTTTACGTCCTGTATTTTTGCACTTGGTAGGCTAATTAGGACAGGAGGAGGACACGGCAATGAGGCGAAGGATGATTGAAACAGCCGTCCAACATAGACCAGGTGACCCAGCAAGAGCTGGAATCACACCCGGGACCCAGTGAGTAGAAGCCAAGAGATCTAGGTATAAATCAACAATCAGGAGGGATGAGGTTAACCTGGTGCATGATTAAATACAATGTATGCCTACATAATTTTGACTCATGATATGATAGATACATTGAGTGTATCACACAAATAATTATGGTCTTTTTCGAGAGGAAAAGAAAAACAAGATCCATCTGACAGGTAGAATAAATCATTAAAGCGAATCTCATCAAGTGAAGCTGGCACAGTGACATGATCGATTCTATCTATAATTAGTTCCTCATGTTTCAATCCATTAATATGTAAATGGCACTGCCATGAAATTCGCGCAGCATTGTCATAGAACTACTGCATTATCTTCAACTTTCCATGCAGAAGGCCAATTTATCTTTTTAAAGGACTGGGCAAATGGGCAGATAGACAGAATAGATAGATAAGATCAGATCTATAGATAGATAGATAGATAAATAAATAGATGGATAGATAGATAGATAGATAGATAGATAGATAGATAGATAGATAGATAGATAGATAGATTGCCCTGAAAGCTGTGTAATTCAAATCTGTGTTACAGTTGGATCTACATTTGAATACTATGTTAAAATTTTTGTTGATGTTACATAACTGAGATCAATAAAACCATAGCTATTCAGAGATGACTGTTTACTATTAGACTGTTACATAATTTGTTGATAGTTAATGAAGATTATTTAACCTTAAATGTTGTTATTATTTCTTACTTGGTGAGCCATTTAAGTCATTAACTCTTGTGTTGACTTTAAATTTCAGTCACTTCTTACAATCAGGGGTATGGAAATAATTATTTCCAATGTTGATACTCATGTTGATTTAAATCCCTGAAATATGTCATTGCCTGTTCTTATATGGCAAGACTGAAATTTTAAAGCTATTTTGGAAGATATTTGAGGTATTTTAATTATTTACCAAACTAAACTCTGACTAAACTACTAGCTCCACTTTTATGGTAACTACAGGCACTTCCTGTTCAGGCAGTCACTGTAGACAGGAGCACCACACAGAATGAGCTGTCCTTGTGCTAAGTGAGCTTCACTCATGGCTGCCTTCGGCAGCCTTGAGCTGCGCTTATATTATTCCACATTGTCATGATTGATAAGAATCAGGGGGAGGGTTGGTCTAGTTGTTGCATGCTCGGCTGTCAATTTCTGGTCCAGGGTTTGAATCCATGCACTTGCGTGGTCACCGGGGGCCTGCCAGTAATATTATGTTGGACAGCAGTATCAATCATCCTTTGCCACATCGCTGTCCTCCTCCTGTCCTAAATAGCCTACACCAAGTGCACATATACAGAACGTAGAGCCCCAATCATCCATCCATGATGAAAATCTCTACCATACTACATATACATGAATACATGTCAGAGAAACGTTTAGCGTGTAAAATATATTTGAGACAGATGCTTAGCGTCAAACTCTCCCATTCGCGAGCGAAAAGTATACTAATTCATGATTGATGTGCCTTAATTTTTGCTGATGGTAGTCTTGAATAATTTATTTTATGAATAATAAGTTACTGTATCAATGTTCTCCATATTTTCTTGCACATTTCAAGGCAATCTAAAAATCATGATTCAATGAAGTTCTGACTTAGAAAGGTTCCGAAATTATTTTGGTTAACACCAAAATCGGGCAGCCATATGATGAAACATTTTTGCAAGTATTTAAGATGTAAATGTCTGGGAGGGAATATACCTGCCTGACCGCGTGTTGCTTTAGTTCCAGCTTACATATTTTGCCGAGGCTTTGACAAAGATTATTTATAGAATAGTTTTTATGACACAGATTCATACACTGAAGGAAAGGAAGCATGCATCTTTGCTTTCAGGTACGAATATATTTTGATGAGGTAATTCAAGATCCTTTATATTCACATCTAATCCGAACAACGTCCACCTGACTCCAACTGCAGATCTCCCAGCTGCATGCTCTCCGGGCGCTACACTCTTGATGCAAAAAGGTCCTTAATGGTATATATAAAGAACCCACAGCTGAAAAAAGGTTCTAAATTTTTTAAGGTTTCAATTGCGTTGAAAAGGTTCATTACTAAGTCTTGTTGGGAAGGCCCTATGATAGGACCCTATGCTCCCAACTTGAGAGAAAGGGGTTCCATTGTGGGAGTTCAGTGCAGCTGGATTATCTAAATGTTGTTTTGTTCACTGTTGGAACCTTTTTAAAAGTTGAGTAATGAACCTTTTAGGGTTCCTTATCTATACTAGCTTATAGAACCCTTAAAGGCTACATATAAAACCTTTTTTTAAGAGTGAAACAGCATCAAACTGACTCCTATCTCAGATCTCCCAGCTGCTATTCAGCCACTAAGAAAGTTTAAAACATTTGAGTGTGCAATATAAACTTTAAAAGTAAGTCCCACCTGCCAGAGTGTCCCAGGTGTGGCAACGATGGAGTAGAGGGAATAGAAAGGAATCCAGATGAGGCACAAGAACACGAGGGTCCACCCGGAGAAGAACGACCATTGGGGAAGTTGCGGAAAAGATGCCGGACTGAAGATGTCGTAAGAGATGCAAATGGCAAACTGCAAAAAATAAGGTAGAAAATTATATGGAAGATCAAATTGGGAAATAACACAAGAGGCACACAATGTCAACACAATGTTGCTAATTGGTGGAGGGCTCGTCTGTGTGTCACGCAGAAATATACGGCAAAAATGATGTTGCCACAACGTGAACACAACGTTGAGATTTTTTCACAATGTTTGAAAGCATTATCACAATTGAAAATTGAAAAATTTTTTATTTGATATAGCGCTATCAACAGTAATAAAATATCATTTTCAGAAGCGCTATACATAACAACAGAGACATATATGACATTAAAATCGATAAAATAGGAATGTCTTTAATTTTCTCTTAAAGAGTTCACTTGATTCTGCTGCTTTGATGTCATGCGGCAGATCATTCCACCAGCGTGGAGCCATTGCACTGAATGAACGTGCAGCAAATGTCTGTTTCCTTATTCTTGGGATTTTGAGCTTGTCATTTCGCTCAGAACGAAGGCCAGATCTTGGATTGGCTCAATCTCAACCAAGTCCTTGAGGTATGATGGCATCTGTCCTTTCATAGTCATACATTTAAAGAGCAAAGTAAGCACTTTGTATTCCAGTCTAAGATGGATGGGGAGCCACTGAGCCAATGTTACGTGTTATTATCATTTTCAAAGCTACATGTTTTTCAAGTTTGCAATTTGCTTCATTCCAAAACTGTGATGTCAGAGATTAATTTGAATAATTTCGTTTATTACAAGCACAGATTTCAGGAAACTGACAAAGTGCAGTGACACATGGATGATGTGTTTCACTGTGCACTGTAACTGAACCAAACAGACTGCTTAGCCTCAAAGGAGAGTTGCAATTACTGACAAAAAAAGTTGTTTGAAATTGTGATGACTGGTGTTATTGTGAAAAACAGCAACACATTTTGTTTGGAAAACAATGAGGTGCAACACTCAGCTTATACATGCATTGTTTGTTGTGGTTGTACACTAATAGTAACATTGCCTGACAGTTTTAAATTCCTTTGTCATTAACTGTGATGTCAAACTCTGAACTGATATGTCACAGATTGAAGATTAGACCAATCATATTGACAGATACCCGATGATGTCACGGTTTAACTGCAAAACGAAGTTTTCAAAAAACACATAGCTATGAAAACGATAATAACATCATATCTTTGACTTTGCTTCACAACATTGTCACAATATAATTCCCGCCATACAATTCTACGTAATTTTAACCAACATGGCGACGTTGTCACAACTTGCCTAGAACAGTGATGTGCATATTTGGAAAAGCTTTAGTCTAAAAAAACTGGGAAAACAGAATGCAAGTTTTTATTTTGCTTTCAAAGTGATGTTGAATTAAAACGGTCAAGAAACTATAATTATTTAAGGACCCTTTAAATCTTCCATGATTTCTCATTTTGGTAAGGTGGCTATAGCATTTATTTCCCCTATTAGTTGGGTCATATATCACAATTCCGTGACCGTTGAGAGCGAAGTAAGGTTTTATGATGGATTTGTCATCTATAAAGGTTTATCTAAAAATTGAGCGGGGGTGACCCTCCCAAAAGTGCGGGCTAACTCCGTGAGAGGCCTAAATCCAAAATGGCCGCCACCGACACCTTCGGAAACTAAATTTTCAATGGTTTGAGCTACAGTGATGTGCAATACATCAATTTTGGGGTTTGTTTGGTCAAGAAATTCATATCTGGGGGTATTTTGGTGATTTGACCTATATTTGACCTATATTTGACCTAAAAATCCAAGATGGTGGCCAGTTTACGCTAAAAATTGTATTTTTTCAATGTTTCTCATATTCCTTTAATGTGAGCGCTTTTGGATAGGTTTAACTATGCAGTTATTTGGTGCTTGACTGTGTTTATGAACTTTTGAGTCATTTAGAAGGACAGGAGGTTAATAATGACAAGTTAACGAGGGCATGTTTTCGGACAAATTTCGTAAAATATGTGATTTTAAATAGTTTGGGCTACGATGATGATCAATACATGGATTTTGGGGTTTTATGGGCCAAGGAATTCATATCTGGGGTTAGTTTGATGATTAGAAAGTTCCCAAAGTGTTTCCTAATATTGCATGGAAGAGTGTTTGTTTTCAACTTAATGGTGTGTTCCCTTAAATTGTATCTCTCAACGAACTGATGAGGGACAGATTATAATCTAATGAATTCAGATATTACTTTAAAAGTAATCTGATAGACCAACTCAATGGCATGAGTCAATTACTTTAGTTGTGTGTAGAAATGGCTTTAAGTCGTACTTTGAAGAAGTTCTCATAATTATGCAGTTCCTCACTTCTCGGTCGATTGTTATGCCCTGTTGACCAAATGACATGGTCACAATGCCCTTGGAACCATTTATTAAACAAGCTTCAGTTTGAGTTACTGTGCTATTGATATTTCTTCAACACATGGGATAAATTCTGAAAAATAAAGTAAGTCCTCCTGTTGGATGTCATTTTAAAAATGTGGTTGCAGGAAAAGTATTTGTAACGAATGGCTACATAAAATACTGAGTAAAGATTTTCCTAAATATTATGTTGTGTAGCACATAACTATGGACATCATCTATATCATGGTTATAACCTCAAAAGTTCATGAAGTAGTTTTTTCCTCAAATTTACATTAAATTGACTAGAGATTGTTTTAGATCTGAAACAATCGCTGGTCAACTATGTTCTCTTCCTCTAATGGTGCAGTGAAATTTTTAAAGACATAGTGACATCTAAATTATACTGAACTGGGTTGCTGGAGTTTGTGGATGGGCTACTTATTCATGGTAAATATGGAAGAATTATTTGTGTTCTTAGAAGACACACAAAAGTAGAAAAAAACGTTGGCCAAATGCTGCCAATTTCACACAAGTTTAGGTTCATTTAATGTAAACTATAATTAACACCATGCCAAATGATATCAAAGCAGCAGAAACAACTGAACTCTTTAAAAAGATAATAAAAGACATTCTTATTTATTAAATTTTTAATGTCATACATTTCTCTCTGATTTTAACTATTTATATGATTTATCAATCTTATTTCTTTTATGTTCAGCGCTTCTGAAAATGATATTCAATGATGGTAGATAGTGCTATATAAAATAAATGATTGTTCAATTTTCTCAGACGTTGATAGCAATAAATGAATAATATCACCAGAATGAGATTTACAACCTTTGAAAGTTCGAAAAATAACAGCGGAAGCAGTGAACTAACCAAGGAGTAATAGGAAAATTGACAGTGCGACAGTGTATATACACAGGTTAAAGTTTGGTTGTAGGAGGCAAAGTTAAAAATTCCTCAAACAGAAGAATATTGTAGCTGCTGGGCAATTCCGTAAACTCCGATTTACAGATTTGACACTTTAGCAGCTTGTGTAGCCCTACCACCATACCTTAGCTATCTCATTGCTATCCAGGCATGAGGCCAGGTAATGAAATGTAACAGGAGCTTAGCTACGTCAAAATATCAGTGTTTCGGACGTACATTGTGTGATGTACGTCCGAAACGCTGATATTTTTGACGTAGCTCAGCTCCTGTTGCACTTGTAGCTTTGGTTGGTGGCTTATCTGATACCCCTATTACCTGGCCTCATCCCTATTTAACAATGAAATAACTGAGATATAATGGTAGGGCTACACAAGCTGCTAAAGTGTCAAATCTGTAAATCGAAGTTTACGGAATTGCCCTGCTGTCACCCATGCAGTGGCCAAAAAGACACGAGGCAGTTAGAAGGGTGGACATTTTATGTCTTTCCAAGATTTTCCAAAACTGAAATACATGTATTTTACTGACTGGTGGAAATTGGAATTTGAACCAGAAAAGTTTATAGGGATCTCAGATGTTCATCAGTACATCCAGTACAGATGGACCAGTGCATTAAAATATTCATATTCACCTACCACGTTCAACTCCAATGCTTTACTATTAAATACAGACTAGAGCCAGAAATCTTTAGCCTCTCGGTAAAGATACTGGGCAAAAATGTCAAAATTGCTCTGGAAGGCATCAGCTTTAACTTGCTGTGGGGGATCAAGTTCTCAGAGACCTGCAGGAGCATCATCACAGTCATACAACATTGAGATGAGATAGATTAAATGGTAGACTTGATATTATTGTCATGAAAATGGTGAGACATCTGCCTGTCAATGGTTGACCACAAAGGTTCATGACTAGTCACACATGTGAGAAACCTTTGGGGCCGTTTTCACCAACATAGTTTTAACAGTTAGTCCTGGTATTAACTTCTTTAAACCTGGTTTAACTAAGTCCCTTTCACCAACTGAGTTTTAGTCCATAGACTTGTCAGGGTTCAGTGGTTGAAAAATATTGTTAGACAACTTACAGATTAGTGATCTCAAACTGTTAAAAAAGTGGTGTCCCTTTGGGGCTGACCAGATAATACATGAGGGGGGGGGGGCTCTGGACTTGTGATGAAAATAATTGGTTCAGCACATGACCATGGAAAATAAATTTGCTGAGCACATCAAAAAAAAAAGAATTTTGTTTTGACCCAGGCACTCAGCAACATGACACACCTTGAATGCCACTGAAATATGACAAAAAAATGAATATATATGTTTGATGTTTGTGCGAGAAACTATGATACTTTGATACAGTCGTAGGATAGCTTGTTGTGTTGTTTTGTTGCTTGATAGCAATGATAGGTTGGTTAATGGGAAAGGGGGAAGTTTTGAACTCTTTTTTTTTCACCGAGACTGGGTCAGTGGCGTCCCTATGGGGAGGGCAAGGGGGCACGTGCCCCCATATTGGACCTGTGCCCCCCAGGTGCCCCCCATATGAACTTTCCAACTCTATCTAAAATAAACAGTAAGTATAGTGGGTGCCCCCCCCCCAGAGAATCGCGTGCCCCCCAAGTGACCCCCCGCTTGAGACCCCCCCCCCAGTTACGCCGCTGGAATGGGTAGGCAATTATCTATTTTAAAAATTTCCAAGAACCCCCCCCCCTTTTCTGTGTGGCCATATCTTTGTCTTAATTTTGGGAAATTGAGACATTGTGTTTATAACAGCTGACCTGTTCGCACAACATATGTAAACTTCCACTGAACTAAAATTCCTTGATACTGCTCTGCTTGACTGATTGGCTTAGCCAGACCAGGTCTTAGCTAAGACCTGGCTCTTCTCTTAATACCATGTTGGTGAAAACGGCCCTGAGTGACTATCAATTGGCAGTCCTGCACCCAGCTTTGTTTTAAGCATTAATGGTCTCTAACGCTGATCAGCAGGAAACCTAGTTAAGTATTATCTTAAAGGTTTTGAAATACAGATTATGAAATAAAAAGAATTTCTGAATGGCTACCATTGATTTTGTTCAAGAAAAGCCGCTGAACTGAGCAATTGCAATGGGCAAGAAGAATTAATAAGTTATGCTGTAGTTTACTGTAATCCTGATGAACTTCAAGTAGAGGCATGTTTAATTGTTGATTCGACATGATAACCACATAATTTAGTCAACAGAGCATGACAACCAAACCGAGAAGTGAAGAACTATATGAAAACCTTTTCGAAGTATGACATTAGCCATCTCTACATAACAACATTTATTGACTCATGCCATTGAGTTGGTCTCTCAGATGGCATTTGAAATGACATCTGAATTTGTTAGATTCTATAATCTGGCCCTGACAATCATCAGTTGGTTGAAGGATACAATTTCAGGAAACGCACCGTTAAGTTGAAGAAAAACACTCTTCCATGCAATATTAGGAAACACTTTGGCATTTTTTCAGTTACAAACTTTCTAATCATCAAACTAACCCCAGATATGAATTCCTTGGCCCATAAAACCCAAAATCCATGAATTGAACATCATTGTAGCCCAAACCATTTAAAATCACATATTTTACGAAATTCGTCCTGAACCATGCCCTCATTAACCTGTCATTATTAACCTCCTGTCCTTCTAAATGACTCAAAAGTTCATAAACACAGTCAAGCACCAAATAACTGCATAGTTCAACCTATCCAGAAGTGCTCACATTGAAGGAATATGAGAAACATTGAAAAAATACAATTTTTGGCAAAAACTGGCCGCCATCTTGGATTTTTAGGTCAAATATAGGTCAAATCACCAAAATACCCCCAGATGTGAATTCCTTGACCAAACAAACCCCAAAATTGATGTATTGCACATCACTGTAACTCAAACCATTGAAAATTTAGTTTCCGAAGGTGACGGTGGCGGCCATTTTGGATTTAGGCCTCTCACGGAGTTAGCCCGCACTTTTGGGAGGGTCACCCCCGCTCAATTTTTAGACAAACCTTTATAGATGACAAATCCATCATAAAACCTTACTTCGCTCTCAACGGTCACGGAATTGTGACATATGACCCAACTATATCTTGGTGAACACAATCGATTAGTAACTCTGAGAACGATTTAATTTGCAAATGAGCAAAATATAAAAATACAATGATAATCCTAACTGATACCTACACTGACAGTTACAAATCAATATTTTAGAGCAGTCAGGGTGTGAAAAGAAAAAACAAAATTCAAATAATGGCAAAAAACAAAGGTAATATATATTTATGATCATGTGAGGGAGCTCCCTGAAAATGGGTAGTTTTGTGACGTCTCAGTAGCTGTAGCAAGTAAAGTGTGATCGTCCAGTGAAAGGTCACTCTGACCTCTCAGGTCAGTTGACTTCAAAGGCTGGTGATTACTCTATCACAAGCAGTTATCCTAATGAGCAGGGATGAAGCAGCTTCCAGGTCTGTGTCTTTAGTTACAGGTAAGCTAAGCAGTGTCGTAAGTTAATGGCCTTGAAAGATGCTTTCATGTATCAGCCATTCAACAAGTGGCACTCAATAATGAGGATGTAGGAATAGTGAAAGGTCCCGGATTTTTAGCAAGAATTGCAGTCAGCATGAAGAAAGGTTTCAATTACATTTCATAGAAATGTATACAATTAAACAAGAAACCCATGGCTATTCAAAGTGCAATGTGTAAAATGTTAAAAGTTCTTATGAAACGAATATAGATTGTTTTTCAATGGATTGTATGTCTATGTCTTAGAGCACTCATGACTTTAAAACAGTCAGGTTTGAGGCACTCGAGGGCAACCGAATTCTGATTAAGATTTTAAACATAGGCTGCGCAGCAGCAAACCTTCAGCGAATAACACATTTAGAAGATTACAATTACACCATAAAATTGTTGCTTTGATCAATTGCATATATTACAGGTATGCAGTAGTGGTCGAGCCATGGCCTATTATATTATCTCTATTTGGCTGCTGCCCTGACATCTGCTCGTTTGCTTGCCAGGGTTTGTAAAAGCAGGGAAAGGCCTTATTAAACTAATTTACTGATGTTATGGTACGGTTTTATGCATGTACAAAGTATAGGTCATGAGCTGTCGGTTTGAAACCAAAAAATATAAAGCTGTTATATTTTTCTCAAACTTTTCCAATCATTCAAAAAGTGTTAAATACAGATCAAAAAGCACTGCTACATTGTATAGGTGATATGTGTTGGAAGTTTCATTGCTGTATATGCAATAGTGGGCAAGTTTTGGGTCCAATAAACAAAAAAGTGTTTTTAATATTTTTTCTCAATATCACAAAAAGTATTTCTATGTATCAGTCAGACCATGAAAAGGCACAACTAGACCACATAAGTCATATGTGTACCAAAGTTTATCCATGTACATGCAATAGAGACCAAATCTTGGGCCAGAAACAATAAAAAAATTTTCTGTTTTTTTTTTTTTTCAATCTTTCAAAAAGCATTTATTTTCCACAGACCTTTCAAAGGGCACAACTAGACCATATGGGCCATATGTGCACCAAACTTTATCCATTTACATGCAATAGTGACAGAGTCTCAACTCTGAAACCCCAAAAAATACATATTTTTCTATTTTCCTCATTTTTAGAAAAAGTATAGAATATCTATCAATGAGACCATCAAAAGGCACAACTAGACCATATAGGCCACATCTGTACCAAATTTCATCCTTGCACATGCAATGGTGACTGAGTTTCGGCCCGGAAACAAACAAAAATAATTTTTATATTTTTTTAAATTATTTAAAACAATTTTTTTTCATTTCTGTCCCAAAACTTGCCCAGTATTGCATGTACATGAATGACATTTCATACACATATCACCTATATGATGCTGTTGTGCCTTTTGATGGTGTGATTCATGGTCATTCTATACTTTTTGAAATATCGACAAAATATATTGCAAATTATAATTTTTGTTTCTGGCCCAAAACTTAGCCTCTCTTGCATGTACCTGGATAAAAATTCATCCACATATTGCCTATAAAGATCTTTCACCTGTCTCATTGATAGATAATTTTAACACTTTTTAAATATTTAGAAAAAAATTGAAAAATATCAATTGATATACTTCTTGGTTTTCGACCCACAGCTCATAACCTATTCCTTGTACATGCATGAAACTGCACCATAATATGCGTAAATTTGTCTAGTTCAGCCTTTCCATGGTTTTACATACCCTGGAAGGCAGGCAGGCAGATGGTAGGGCAGTGGGTATATAGATAATTTCAGGCCAAGATTTGGCCATGATTGCATTATACCAATATTGTCAACATCGCTTTTATGACTTTTAAAGATGTCGTTCGCTGAAGGTTTGCTGCTGCACAACCTATGTTTTTATTTTTCTTATAATTTGAATATATGACCAATGACCATTTACACAAATTGCTGAAGTATGAAGTATACACAGTCTCATAAACTTGCAAAACAGACTGTATATTCTTATGAAAAAAAAAGAAGACAAAAACTCAGTGCAAAAAGCAGAGTCGTCAGCTAATAGGTCTATCACTCTCAAAACAGGAGATGATAGTTTGTGTCAATTTACTAAAGCAAAACGGCGGTTTTCGTTTTTCCCCAGACGGCAGTAACAAGTCACAATCATTGGTTCCAAAAGCGTCTAAGTGCCCTTAGTAGTTACAATTGAAGCAATTTACTTGCTCGTAACATATAACAGTAACCTATTAGTTGGGCCGCACCAACTGCATGGAACAGAGACCACATTTACAATAACAGAAACAATTTAGTTGTACATATAAAACCTAGTACAGCTAGACTGGTAGCTATTAGTAGAGATGGAGGACATTGGAGCTATAGATTGATATGAGCTATAATAACTGTTGTATGCAGCGTTTGAGGGAAATGTGATTTATCTGAGGTGTTAGCCAAGGATTAAATCAGCTCCTATAGCTCAGTCAGTAGAGTGCTCGCCTCACAAGCGAGGGACCTGGGTTCAATCCCCAGGTTGGCCATCATAGACATGCATGGTCGTCGTTCGCATCAGACGTAAATGAGAGGTGCCGTGGGCCCGGAAATAAGTCACTGACTTAGCTTGACTTAACCCACGTTAAATAAAAGTACCTTTACCTTTACCTTTACATATTTACGAAAACAAGGGATGCAAATGACTTAGGTAATTTTACCAGGGCCATTGACATCAGGGAGTATATCCGCTTTCACTAAAAACAAATTCAGACAAAATTGGTTTTTTAGATTCAAAATTTCAGACAAAATTGGTTTTTTAGATTCAAAATGTTTTTTTGAAAAACCAAATTTCAATGCAAAAAACCAACATGGATTTTTTAAACCAACTTTCAATGCAAAAATCCATGTTGGTTTTTTGCATTGAAATTTGGTTTTTCAAAAAACCATTTTGAATTTAAAAAAACAATTTTGTCCCGACATTTTTTAGAGTGTCGCATGTTTAGCATAAATTAGTTAGATACAAAAATGAGACTCACCACAATAATGAGAGGAGACATAAACTTCCAGGTAATGAGCCACCATTTTCCAGGGTGTTTCCCAAACATCAAACAAATGTCCTGGCTGTAACGGTTGTAGCCATAGACCCAGCAGACTGCAAGACATTCACACAGGCCCAGCCACAACTGGGGCCACTTCAGGACACACTTCTCCAGCATGTCTACTAACACAATACCTTGCTGGAACACAAAACAAAAAGAACTTTCAGTTTGGATATAATTGACATGGGAAATGATGGGATAACATAAAGCAAGAAACAAGAATTCAGTCAGCCATGCAATTGGTGTGGAACATGTTTTTCTAAATCCTGAGTCCTGAGACTATGAAGCTTCAATTAAGCAAACAGATGAGTAGCTATTATTTTAGTTACGTATTGTAATATTGCAATTTATCAACCATTTCTGGCTTGAGCAGTCAAAAGAGAGAGAATAATTGAATTTCTTAGAACAAGAATATTGAAGAAAGTGGAACAGGCTTAACAATCAGCTCTCTTTTAAAAAAAAAATCAAAATTTCGACCAAAAGACTTCTATATTATGTTGACTGGATAATACCAGTGTAAATTTTCCATTTGATCAGATAGTATGAAACATGGATTTTGTCTTGAATAGTTACAAGGATATTTTTACACTTTTCAGCTGGTTTGGATATAGGGATTTACTTTTTTTCCGCTTGTTGCGCTGGATTGCATATTTGAATATATCCCATTTCATTGATTCGAACTTTTTACCTGACTAAATATAGATATTGTACCTGGGTAATAAGCGGAAGACTAAAGAAGAACAAGGATACACAAGTAGCAAGGAGCACCCAGAGTCTGCGGGAATAGAGGAGGACAGCCCACTCGTCCACTATGCCTGCTAATATGGTGTGCACAAGGGTCATCTGTGTGTCCAGTCCTACCAGCACCAGGAGCAGATAGAAGGTGACAGTCCATCCTGAGGAGCCAGATACAAAGGACAATGCCTCGGGAAAACTCACAAACATCAGTTCTCTATCTGAAATGAATTAATTAAGGGGCAGCTATTAGATGACCGGGGGTGGGGGGGGGCAGCTTGGAGTTTTTTAAATAATAATTTCTTGCCCTTTTTTGGTGGTAGACTAGAAATAAATCATTTCTGGTGGGGGTATGTCTCATATGGTGTTGTTTGATTTAGGATTAAAAATTTCAGAAGGTCACATACTCGCAGTAAATAATCAAGTAGGGGAGACCGGGGCTAGTTGTCACAGGGGCAAGTTGTCACAATGCTTATTGCTCAGCTATGGATAGTAGCAGCTGCATGGCAATTAAATCAAGTTTGATATTTTTGACATGGGGAATATTTTTGTGATGATATCAAAAAAATGTGTAGTCTGTCATGTGCTATGTGAATATTTCTGAAAATGACAGTTTAAACTAAATTTTTTCACCATTTTCAAATTTTTCATTTTCTTCGAATTTGAGACAATTTTTGGAGATTAAAGCGTTGATTCATGATGGCATTAATCCATAGTCTCCGTGAACAATCTGTCTGTGTTTTCTAAGTGGAAACAGAATATATTCTCTTTTGATTACCGAATATCGGATTGACTTCATGATCGTGACGAGGATAGGCCGGGGCTAGTTGTCACAGGGGCAAGTTGTCACAATGCTTATAACTTGGCTGTAGGTGGCAGCAGTTCTGTCGTTATTAAATAAATTTCAAGATCTGTTTGTTTGCTAAGCTATTTGTATAATGTGGTTGAAAGAAAGTATAATCTGTCATGTGATACGTGGACTTCTTAAAAATGACTTTTTCAACAGAAATTTTTCAATCATTTCATTGTCCTCCAATTTGAGAAGCAATTATCTGGTAGAAATAAGCCCTGATTTATGATGGCATTCATCCAAAGTCTTTGCAAGATGTGCATTTTTTTTTTTCAAAAGGAATTCAATGTATTACAAGCTTGGATTATAGAAAATCTGTCCAGGGATGTTAGATAGGCCATATGAGTGTCACAACTTGCCCCGGGCTCGGGGCAAGTTGTCACATTTTCAAAAAAATGACTTTGTGTTACAACATGACCTGCAGGGAAACACATGGTTGATAAATCAGGACGAAAGCTGAATAAAAACTTTCTCAAGACTTACAAAAATGTTACAGGGCTGGACAACCTGAACCTAAAGACCTCTCAGATACAGTCAAACTTGAAGTAAAAAAAATTATGACAACTAGCCCCGTCTCCCCTACCGCATTATACGGTGTAATAAATAGGCCTAATTGCCCATCGAGGAAAACTCCAAGCCCCTCCTTTCCTCGATTATCTAATGGTCGATCCCTCATGGCAGTCATCTTTTTGTATCTTTTTTTTAGTAATCTCGTTAGGATGATATTACGAAAGCATAGCCCCAAGCTGTGAGAATGAGAACTGGGTACATGAAAGCTATTTCTGACAATCATAATGACAACAGATATAAATAAATATTACATAACTCATTTCAAGGCTTCTTTTATGTGCATGCGCTTATCAAATTTCTCACACGCAATTGACTCTTTTAATAGCATATTTTTCACACAAGCGTCATCTATATTTTTTATTACTATAAAAGTCGTTGGTGCACATGCACTGCCGATGATAAGTACGGTTTATTCTCCATCGAAGAGGGAATATGTGATTTATCTCCCGAGAGTTTTAGCCCGAGTTGTGATAAACACATATTCCCGATCCCATGTTGAATAACCGACTTATACCATGAGACAAACACTCAAACATGAGACGAAAAGTGGATAACAAAGGATATGGGAATTATTGCCCTGGAACTGGCATGTGATTGGCTGTCAAAGCAAATGGCTGACAGAGGTGTTGAATGGTATAATAATGTTCCCACTTTGCACAAATGTATTTTGCACACTATTTGGGGCAATTGCAAGTCCACTGACCTAAATCCCTTCTCAAATATATCTTGAATACTGCTCAGTTGTAGGATGCTTGTTGCCAGCAAAAACTATATGTATTTTGATCATTAGTA
This sequence comes from Platynereis dumerilii, assembly GCA_026936325.1. Taxonomy (NCBI): domain Eukaryota; kingdom Metazoa; phylum Annelida; class Polychaeta; order Phyllodocida; family Nereididae; genus Platynereis; species Platynereis dumerilii. Next base: position 93,351 of record JAPTHN010000102.1, on the reverse strand, counting down.
TAGGCCTTATTATTTGGTATTTCCTCGCCAAGTTGCTTCGGTCGTGAAGACTGCACTCTAAAAAATATCGGGACAAAATTGGTTTTTTAAATTCAAAATGGTTTTTTGAAAAACCAAATTTCAATGCAAAACCGACATTGATTTTTAAAAAAATCCATGTTGGTTTTTTGCATTGAAATTTGGTTTTTCAAAAAACCATTTTGAATTTAAAAAACCAATTTTGTCTGAAATCTTTTAGAGTGTGGATTCTGGAGCATTCAGGTGTAGTCTGTGAAGACAATCTAAATATAGACCAGTCTGCCAGCTGGAGGTCTGGTCCAGTATTCATTGATCAGGTAAAGTACTTCAAAAGGACAAGTACATTCACTTCAGGCGCATCAGTGCAGTCAGGTGATCAAAAGCAGATCACTTTGTTTTAAGCCAACACAGGTCCAAGGGCAATTGCCAAGACTAATAATATCAACTTCTTCAAGTGGAAGCAGGGCAATCCCAGAGGAAAAAGGAGTACATTTGAAGCACTTGAATTATCTAAATTAATGCTTCATGTTTACTCCCTACATGCACATCCATAATATTACGCTCCAAATATGCTCCCTTGTATAAAGTATAGGCATTTTTGAGGTACAATCGCAGTACATTTTGTAATTTGAATAATTCGAGCGCTTCATATCTACTTTTTTTTTGCTCTGGGATGTGTAATCCCAGAGCAAAAATGAGCACGCTTGATTTATACTCCCTGAATGCGAATCCATACGAGGGTTTTTCCATAAGTTCTGTCCAACTAGTCATAACTTTTGCTAGATTTGATGTAGAAACATGATATTTGGGTCAGATAATATTGACGTATTTGCAAATAGCTCCTAAAAAATCAGATCATAAAATTAAAAACTAGTATTCAACCTTTAAAAAGGTTAGGCAATGATTCGACCTCCAATATATGAGTAAAACAAATTATATGAGACTATGTCAGACTATTATGGTAGAGACCCTGTAAGCTGAAGTTTCTACTCATATTATGTCGTAAAGTAGACACGCTAAGCCCGTGCAAAATTTGAAGAAAATTGTCCAGTCAATCGCAAGATATAGCCATTTACCCCTTTTGGGGGTAACTACCTAAAACCGAAACTGTTCATCCAGTAACATCCATAAGTACAAGCCTAGATCCAACATAAACTTGACATTCCATTTTAAACAACCAAATTCCTCAAAATACGTATTTACCCCCCTTTGACCTTGATTACGAGGGTAAATTACCCTATACTGTAACGTTTTCTCTTTTAACATGTGCCTGAGTCAATATCCCATACGTGTGCAAAATTTGAAGTAAATCGTCCATGTCAGTCAGAAGTTATAGTCATTTACCCCTTTTGGGGGTAATTACTCAAAACCGAAACTTTTCATCCAGTAACATCCATACGAAAACCCTAGACCAAACGTGCAACAAATATTCCATTTTAAACAACCAAGTTCCTCAAAATATGTATTTACCCCCTTTGAACTTGATTACGAGGGTAAATCACCCTATTCTGTGAATTTTTTCCTTTTAGCATGTGCCTGAGTCAATGTCACAAACGTGTGCAAAATTTGAAGTAAATCGTCCATGTCAATCACAAGTTATAGTCATTTACCCCTTTTGGGGGTAATTACCCAAAACCGAAACTTTTCATCCAGTAAAATCCTACTGGATAGCCGTAGACCAAACATACAGCTGATATTCCATTTTGAACAACATAACTCCTCAAAATATATATTCACCCCTTTTGGCATTGATTACGAGGGTAAAAACCCTATGTTGGCAATACTGTCAAAATTATTCGTTTAATATGTGCCTGAGTCAATATCCCAAACGTGTGCAAAATTTGAAGAAAATCGTCCATGTCAATCACAAGTTATAGACATTTACCCCTTTTTGGGGGGTAATTACCAAGCTTCGGGCAACAAGGATTACATAATACAGAAACCATTAATATATTACCATACTATCATTGAAATCCTTTCGTTAAAACCAAAGTTTTACAATGTTTTCACTCTTGGGGCAAAACACCCTATTTTCAACACCCCATTACATAGTTACCCCTTCACATAATCAAAATATAAAATATCACTTACCTTGAATGGTTAGTCAGGCTACCTATCAGTGAAAGAACTGAGTTTCTAGCTTGCTTAGTTTTTCTGCAAACCTGTGCAAACCTGTTTTAGTCAAATTGGGGTAATTACCCCCTTACCCTCATTGCACAACAACAATTATGGGTTACAAATGTTGGGATACATGTTTATATATATATTCCAAAGTTTCAAATTGATTCTTGTAGTATTAAAAAAGTTATTCCACTTTTAAGTTTTCCAATTTTCGACTTTGAGATGACCTGTGACCTTGAGTTCAAGGTCAAGGTCAACCATCTTCTCCCAAAATGAAGTACTAACCATGGACTATATATGTACCAAGTTTCAAGTCTCTAGCACAAAAACCTACTGGCCAAGAAAATAATAATAATAATAACTAGCAGTCAACCTTTGAAAAGGTAGGATATAAATCGACATGGAATACGTGGGCTTGCAGGCAAAAGATTGAACAATTCATATGAAAAATCAATGGAAACACATAACCAAATATACCATTGAAAACACAAAAACTGCTCAAAATACTTGTTCATCCCTTTTGGCATTGATTTTCAGGGTAAATTACCCGGTGACATCAAAGTCAAACTTGAATTATGTCCCCATGTCAAGATACTAAACCTGTGCAAAATTTGAAGAAAATCATCCAAGTCAATCAAAAGTTATGAATATTTACCCCTTTTTTGGGGTAATTAACTAAAAACGGCCATTTTAACTCAAAAACATCAATGGTGTGAAGTAAAGTCCCAACCGATGCCTGTTATACCATTGCAAAGATAAGAACTGCTCAAAACACATATTCACCCCCTTCGATCTGGAATATGGGGGTAAATAACCCCATGACATCCATATCGTACTTGCATTATGTCCCCATGTCAAGATACTAAACCTGTGCAAAATTTGAAGAAAATCGTCCAAGTCAATCAAAAGTTATGAATATTTACCTCTTTTTGGGGGTAATTATCTAAAAACGGCAATTTTAACCCAAAAACAAAAATGGTGTGAAGTAAAGACCCAACCGATGCCTATTATACCATTGCAAAGATAAGAACTGCTCAAAACACATATTCGCCCTTTCAATCCAGAATATGGGGGTAAATTAACCCATGACATCAAAATCATACTTGCATTATGTGCCCATGTCAAGATACTAAACTTGTGCAAAATTTGAAGGAAATCGTCCAAGCCAGTCAAAAGTTATGAATATTTACCCCTTTTTGGGGGTAATTACCTTAAAATGACAATTTTCGCCTAAGGACATCTGTATTGTGAAGTAAAGTCCCAACCGATGCCTATTATACCATTGCAAATATAAGAACTGCTCAAAACATATATTCACCCCTTTCGATCTTGAATATGGGGGTAAATTACCCCATGACATCAAAATCGTACTTGCATTATGTCCACATGTCAAGATACTAAACATGTGCAAAATTTGGAGAAAATCGTCCAAGTCAATCAAAAGTTATGACTTTTTACCCTTTTTTGGGGTAATTACCTAAAAACGACAATTTTTATCCAGGAACATCCACAGCACGAAGGAAAGTCTCAAACGATGCCTATTGTATCATTCAATACACAATAACTGGTCAAAACACATATTCACCCCTTTCGATCCAGAATAAGGGGGTAAATTACCCCTTGACATCAAAATCATACTTGCATTATGCCCCCATGTCAAGATACTAAACTTGTGCAAAATTTGAACAAAATCGTCCAAGTCAATCAAAAGTTATGAATATTTACCCCTTTTTTGGGGTAATTACCTAAAAACGGCAATTTTAACACAAAAACATCAATGGTGTGAAGTAAAGTCCCAACCGATGCCTGTTATATCATTGCAAAGCTAAGAACTGCTCAAAACACATATTCGCCCCTTTCGATCCTGAATATGGGGGTAAATTAACCCATGACATCAAAATCATACTTGCATTATGTGCCCATGTCAAGATACTAAACTTGTGCAAAACTTGAAGGAAATCGTCCAAGTCAGTCAAAAGATATGAATATTTACCCCTTTTTGGGGGTAATTACCTAAAAATGGCAATTTTAACCAAAAAACATCAATGGTGTGAAGTAAAGTCCCAACCGATGCCAATTGTACCATTGGAAAGACAAGAACTGCTCAAAATACATATTCACCCCTTTCGATCTTGAATATGGGGGTAAATTACCCCATTACATCAAAATCGTACTTGCATTATGTCCACATGTCAAGATACTAAACATGTGCAAAATTTGGAGAAAATCGTCCAAGTCAATCAAAAGTTATGACTTTTTACCCCTTTTTGGGGTAATTACCTAAAAACGACAATTTATCCAGGAACATCCACAGCACAAAGGTAAGTCTCAAACGATGCCTATTGTATCATTCAATACACAATAACTGCTCAAAACACATATTCACCCCTTTCGATCCAGAATAAGGGGGTAAATTTCCCCTTGACATCAAAATCATACTTGCATTATCTCCCCATGTCAATATACTGGACTTGTGCAAAATTTGGAGAAAATCGTCCATGTTAATCAAAAGTTAGAGTCAATTACCCCTTTTGGGGTAATTACCCCCAAAACGTTATTTTTATTTTATAATGTGACTGTAATTCATGAATACTATATACACACCAAGTTTCATTAATTTCCCTCCATTCAAACCAAAGTTAAAAAATGTTTTCACTTTTTGGACAAAACACCCATTTTTGAAAGTCCAATAACTCAGAAACCCCAAGTTTGATCAAAATATAAAAAGTGTCTTACCATGGATGAGCAGTCAGGCTATCAATTACAGCAAAAACTGAGCCTCTAGCCATTATAGTTTTCTCTGAAAACATGAGCAACTGGTTTTTGTCAAAAGGGGGTAAATACCCCTTTACCCTCATCTCCCAATAAACGATACAGGCCAAAATTGTAGCAACACATGTTTATATAAAGGTTCCTAAGTCCTAATAATCTAACAATGATATTAAAAGAGATAATCCACTTTGAAATTTTGGAAAATTTGACTTTGAGATGACCTGTGACCTTGAGTTCAAGGTCAAGGTCAACCATTTTCACAAAAAATGAAAGTACTGACCAAGGACTACCTATGTACAAAATTTCAAGTCTCTAGCACAAAAACTAACTGGCAAAAAGTGGCCAAATAATAATAATAATAACTAGCAGTCAACCTTTGAAAAGGTAGAGAATGATTCGACATGGAATACGTGGGCTTGCAGGCAAAAGATTGAACAATTCATATGAAAAATCAATGGAAACACATAACCAAATATACCATTGAAAACACAAAAACTGCTCAAAATACTTGTTCAACCCTTTTGGCATTGATTCTGAGGGTAAATTACCCCGTGACATTCTAGTCAAACTTGAATTATGTCCCCACGTCAAGATACAAACCTGTGCAAAATTTGAAGAAAATCGTCCAAGTCAATTAAAAGTTATGAATATTTACCCCTTTTTGGGGGTAATTACCTAAAAACGGCAATTTTAACCCAAAAACATCAATGGTGTGAAGTAGAGTCCAACCGATGCCTGTTATACCATTGCAAAGATAAGAACTGCTCAAAACACATATTCACCCCTTTCGATCCGGAATATGGGGGTAAATAACCCCATGACATCCATATCGTACTTGCATTATGCCCCCATGTCAAGATACTAAACCTGTGCAAAATTTGAAGAAAATCGTCCAAGTCAATCAAAAGTTATGAATATTTACCCCTTTTTGGGGTAATTACCTAAAAACGGCAATTTTAACACAAAAACATCAATGGTGTGAAGTAAAGTCCCAACCGATGCCTGTTATATCATTGCAAAGATAAGAACTGCTCAAAACACATATTCGCCCCTTTCGATCCTGAATATGGGGGTAAATTAACCCATGACATCAAAATCATACTTGCATTATGTGCCCATGTCAAGATACTAAACTTGTGCAAAACTTGAAGGAAATCGTCCAAGTCAGTCAAAAGATATGAATATTGACCCCTTTTTGGGGTAATTACCTAAAAATGGCAATTTTAACCAAAAAACATCAATGGTGTGAAGTAAAGTCCCAACCGATGCCAATTGTACCATTGGAAAGACAAGAACTGCTCAAAATACATATTCACCCCTTTCGATCTTGAATATGGGGGTAAATTACCCCATTACATCAAAATCGTACTTGCATTATGTCCCCATGTCAATATACTGGACTTGTGCAAAATTTGGAGAAAATCGTCCATGTTAATCAAAAGTTAGAGTCAATTACCCCTTTTGGGGTAATTACCCCCAAAACGTTATTTTTATTTTATAATGTGACTGTAATTCATGAATACTATATACACACCAAGTTTCATTAATTTCCCTCCATTCAAACCAAAGTTAAAAAATGTTTTCACTTTTTGGACAAAACACCCATTTTTGAAAGTCCAATAATTCAGAAACCCCAAGTTTGATCAAAATATAAAAAGTGTCTTACCATGGATGAGCAGTCAGGCTATCAATTACAGCAAAAACTGAGCCTCTAGCCATTATAGTTTTCTCTGAAAACATGAGCAACTGGTTTTTGTCAAAAGGGGTAAATACCCCTTTACCCTCATCTCCCAATAAACGATATAGGCCAAAATTGTAGCAACACATGTTTATATAAAGGTTCCTAAGTCCTAATTTTCTAACAATGATATTAAAAAAGATAATCCACTTTGAAATTTTGGAAAATTTGACTTTGAGATGACCTGTGACCTTGAGTTCAAGGTCAAGGTCAACCATTTTCACAAAAAATTAAAGTACTTACCAAGGACTACCTATGTACAAAGTTTCAAGTCTCTAGCACAAAAACTAACTGGCAAAAAGTGGCCAAATAATAATAATAATAATATCAAAGAGTTCAAAATGATTCTCCATATATGTCGAATCATAATAATATCAAAGAAAACAATATAAATCTCCTTAGAGTCGATTTATAATAATAATAATAATAATAATAATAATAAAATCAAAGAAAACAAGATGATTCTCCCGATAGGTCGAATCATAATTAATGCTTAATCTGTTGCCATGGAAACCAGAAGTCATGAAATGCGCCCAGACTTTGTAGATCTCACTTAAAACAAATTGAACACCTGCTTGCATTTTGTGTGTCTTGACATATTGAATTGAAGTAGATTCTTAATTTTTTTTAATGAAATACATGTATAATCAGTTAATTGTAAAATCATTAATAATGATGGAAACTGGTATTTTTGTTACATCTCAGTTACTTTACCATCACTCATGCAGTTTCTCAGTTTTTTACGAGATGAGCAATTTTTTGGATGTGGATGACATCATATGTACCTGTTACATTTTTTTCATTTTGATTGGATAAAACTAGCAGAGAGTGTAAGACCCTTTTATCATACATACAAGGAAGACAGTATGAGTGACAGAACCAATTAAAAATTGAACAAATTTTTCTGAATGAAGAGATGACACAACGGAAAACCTAAGAAAAGAAGACTGGAAAATGCCAAAACTGACCTTAACATGAAGACCGAGGTATCATACTTAGAAATGGATAGAAAGTATGAGAAAACGTTTTTACAAGGTCCCAGTCTTTATTTTTGGAAGTTGTGAAATGACTATGAATGTTTTGGAAAAATTCTTTTCTATATCTCTTGCAATAATTACATATTTTACACGATATGTCAAGTATGTGTCTATTAACAAGCTCTCGGTTGCATTTCATGACTTTTGGTTTCCATAGCAACAAATCAACAATTTATTTTTAATTCTATGATCTGATTTTTTGGGGATCATTTGCAAATTATCTCAATATCAACTGACCCAAATATCATTTTTATATCTAAAATCTAGCAAAAGTTGTGACAGGCTGGACAGAACTTATGGAAAACCCATCGAAAAGAACAAAAAGTCTGCGAAACACCAACTGTGATCTTAATATAAGGACTATGAAGCATTGATTTTTTAAGGGATATAAGGTTATAGGAAATGTACTCAGTGTCAAGTTCATTATTACAAGAATTTGTGAAATGTTAGGGATTATTTTTAATATGTTTCTTGTCCTGTAACCCTGGTAAAAATTACATTTTTTGACAAGATATAATGAATATGTGTCCCTAATAGTGCCCTGGGCCGCATTTCATGACTTTTGGTTTCCATGGCAACAAATTAGCCATTTATTTTTGTTTCTATGACCTGATTTTTTCAGGATCATTTGCAAATTACTTCAATATTATCTGACCCAAATATCACGTTTCTGTATTAAATATTGCAAAAGTTATGGCAAGTTGGACAGAACTTTTGGAAAACCCCTCGTATGCTCCAAAAACGCCCGCATGCTAGCAGGAAGCATTTTTTCTGTACAATCAGAGTAGATTTGAGTAAAACAATTTGAGCGCTTCAAATGTACTCGGCATTATCCTACTTTAGCCCCCTCAGGGGTCTAAACATTTAGGCCCTTTTTTCATGGGAAATAGTGGTGGTAATTTTTACTGTATAAGCGTCATTGTGTTTATACACAAGATGACGCTTATACAGTCAATGTAACAAAGAAATAAATGTCTAACTATTTATCAAAAAACTGTCTTATTATACTCCTGCTTTAGCCCCCTTTTCCATTGACAGTACCATTGAAAAGGGGGCTAAAGCAGGAGTATATATAAGACAGTAGGATATATAAAATACTGTCTTATATATACTCCTGCTTTAGCCCCCTTTTCAATGGTTTTGTCAATGGAAAAGGGGGCTAAAGCAGGAGTATATATAAGACAGTATTTTTTTCTTAGTTACATTGACTGTATAAACGCCATCTTTTGTATAAACACAATGATGCTTATACAGTAGAAATACAACCAAAAAAGAGACAAGTTTTTTCATTGTTACAATAACTGTATAAACGCCATATTGTGTATAAACACAATGACGCTTATACAGTAGAAATACCACCAAAATATAGCAAAATTCTGTCTATATATACTCCTGCTTTAGCCCCCTTTTCAATGGTACTGTCAATGGAAAAGGGGGCTAAAGCAGGAGTATAATAAGACAGTTTTTTGCTATATCTTACTGTCTATATATACTCCTGCTTTAGCCCCCTTTTCAATGGTACTGCTAATGGAAAAGGGGGCTAAAGCAGGAGTATAATAAGACAGTTTTTGCTATATCCAACTGTCTATATATACTCCTGCTTTAGCCCCCTTTTCAATGGTACTGTCAATGGAAAAGGGGGCTAAAGCAGGAATATAATAAGACAGTTTTTGCTATATCCTAGTGTCTATATATACTCCTACATTAGCCCCCTTTTCAATGGTAGAGTCAATGGGAAAGGGGGCTAAAGTGGGAGTATATATAAGAGAGTATTTTGCAATATATCACACTTCAGTTTGAATGTTTTAAGAAACATATAACTGTGAGTATTCTTGGTAATGATCTCCTTCACACTTTTACAGTATTTATTCTGTGATATACAGACTGGACACATAATTGAGCTATTTTTCAGTTTCAGTTTTTGTTGATCAATATCTATGGAAATACCTATAAAATGTTTAAACCCTTAAGGGGGCTAAAGTAGGATAATGCCATGTACTCCTTTTTGCTCTGGGATTGTACACTGCATAAAAGACAGAATAAAGGCAGTGTAGAAAATCAACACAATTCTTTCACTTCAAAGGAAATAAATTATCATAATTGTAATTGTCCAACAGTAAATACAGAAACAAGTTTTTCGCACAGTTTGATCATCTTTATCTTGGTGATATTCCCATGGTAATTTTGACATTGTGCAATGCACACCCCTTTATTGCCTCATCGTAATTCTAAATACTTAAAGATGCATTCTCAGCAAATTCTATTTTCCTATATCTTTAGAAATGCATTATGTCATCAGGGCTAAAAAAAGGTGGTCATTCATCTTGAGAGACCATAAAACAAGCATGCTCAGGAAAACTGACTCTAGTGGATGAAGTTGGAGGTCTGATTTTACAATGTATTATATCATATACATATACAGATACATAGATTACTCTGGTATAACTAAATAGGTTTACGGCGAATTGCTCAGTTTAATATCTGTAGAAAATATTTCAAATACAGAGAATATATCGCTTTTGACGCTTTTCTGCAGAACAGTCGACCAAAAAAGTGACTTAGTGCCATTTCTATGGCAATAAATTCCTTTTTGCTCTGATAGGAAGGCTACTCCATATTTTCGTTTACAGTTCAGGTGAATAACAAAGAAAATACTTACAGGTAGAAATGAATGAGGAGAGGTCATAGCCTAAGAGCTTGGTCATGTGACCAAGACAGAAGAAGACCGGAAGTGAGGCCAGAATGGAGGTGAGAGTACTAGTCATGGCAACCAACACAGAGTCCCTAGAAACAAAAAACATATTTGTTTATGAATTTTTTTTGGTTTTATGGTAGTACATCTATTTTCTTTGAGTTTGTGGTGCATAATAACTGTTCTATTGTTCTAAACAGCATTAGACCTCACCAAAAAAAGAGTCACCATGCACCATGGTGATTTTAAGCTGTGAAATGCTGACTTACAGCTCTCGCAATTGCTCTGAAGAAATATGTTTTTTCATAGTTTGGACCTATTTTGTCAAAGTTGGAGATTCCATAAGAACATATACGACGTTGGTGCAAGCTATGGTGTCATAGGTCAAACTGGCCAATAGCATTTCATGTAGACAACTTCATCATAGCCTTGCAATTATGTCATGGCCAGATGAGCCAATGATACTACTGCAAAAACTCAGGTGTTAAGTGGGAGGGGGGATTGTTTATTATTTAGTGATACCAGAAGTGCCTGAAATTCAACCAAGCATGGTTAATAGGATAACTGGAAATTAATCACAGTTGTTCACCAACATGCTTCTGATTTAAATTGGATTTGACATGGAGCTGTCAAATCAAGCATTTAGTTTACTGTTTGCAGTTTTGTTGGCGGCTCCTTTCAGTGTAAAACTACCATCAATTACTTTAATCCTATATTTTTTGATAGGTTACCACAGTTTACAGGAGTAAATATGGAGACATAAGGATCAATTGACAGCTTTTGAGCAGAGTGCCCCCTCCACAGGAGTAGTCCAACCGTGCACCTGAGTTGTTGTGATATTATTGGCCGCTCTGGCAATGATGTAACTGCAAGGCTATGATGAAACTGTCCACAACAGATGATATTGGCCAGTTTGACCTATGGCGTCATTGATTGCACCGATTTTGCATATCTTCTGGTGCTTGGCAATTGAGTATCCACCTATGACATCATAGGTCCACTGTGGCACTGAGAAAAAAAAATCTGATTTCTTCAGATCAATTGCTAGAGCTGTAAAAAGATTGCAAATAAAAACAGACACAAACGTTTTTGGGTTCGGCATGTCCCTCCCTTCATTTCATATATATTGAAAGATCTGGCATATTTAGTTGACGCAATAGTGTACATACATTATCTGGCTCATTACTAGTGTACATGCAATATCTTGCAGTTGTGAATGTGTTATATTGCACAGTTGCCTACATGCAATATCTTGCAGTTGTGTAGTTGCATGATCTAGCCCACTTATGTGCATGTAATATCTTGAACAGTTGTCTACGTGCAACATCCTGCAGTTGTGTAGATGCATTATTTTGTAAAGTTGTCTACGTGCAACATCCTGCAGTTGTGTAGATGCATTATCTGGCACACTTGAGTTGTCTACATTGAAGATCTAGCAGTTGAGTAGAAATACATTATCCAGCACACTTGTCTGCATGCAACACCCAGCAGTTATATAGATGCTAGATCTAGTGCAGTTGTCTTTGTGCAATAATATCTTGCAGTTTTGTAGATGCGTTATCTTCAACAGTTGTCTAAATGCAATATCTCACTAGTGCAAGATCTCGCATGTAGGTACACTAGCAATCTGCTAACACTAGTACACACTACACAAGCTAAATATGCAAGATGTGGCAATATATTATTATATGACTCTTCATTTAGGATCAAACTGACAAAAGCATGTTATTAGAACTTAGAACCCAAAATCGATGTCGGAATTCCACATAAGCATTCTGTGATAAATGTTTGTATCTCCCAACTATCCATCGTAAAACGCCCTAACTCCGCATTCGGTAGGGGAAGCTTGGGAGAGTTGGGCCACTTTTCACATTCTTGCACCTCCTGCTAACAGTAATGATTATATAAACATGCTTAATGCATGTATTGTATATTGAAATATTTCAGAAAAATATTTTTAGGTTTGCATTGATATTTTCCCAAGAACAAATGAGCTACAGCCCCATGAAAATGGGAAAATTATTGGCCCAACTCTCCCCATCAAGTGGGAGACTTGGGCCATTCAGGAGGGAGACTTGGGCCATTGCAATATATCTGGTTCGGTTAAGCTGCACTAGAGGCCATAATATTTTTAACCTGAAGTGTGGTGGTCATAGAAGTCGCTAATCCTGAATTGAGGCCTCTTGCAACTCTAGTTTGCTGTCAGACTTAAGCCTCGGCCTGATGGCCCAACTCTCCCCATCTAGATTTCCTGATATCTAATTTTATTAGACTATGAATAATTATTAAGGCAAAAATATTCAATCTCTGTTGAAAATTGCTCTAGACAAGTTCTTCTGTCTTAATAAAAATAAATCTTGGTAAATGCAACACATGTGGGGAGAGTATTAGCACTGTCCCAACTCTCCCCCATTCCACCATTTTTCTCTAAATCCCAATTATGACAAAACCGGTTGTCTGATAATTTTCCAAAATATGTTAATAACAACTGAATAGTCAAGCCTACCAAGCATGCCATAGAAAATTTTCTCAGTCCTTGTGGTCTGACAGACAATTAAAAACTCGTAACATGGCTCAGTTTTTCCTTTTTTCATCCAAATTTGAATTTTCTTCTCTCTAAAGATCGTGACAAGCAAATTAGCAAGAAATGTTACATCCATTGAAAGATTTTTATTTTTATAAAATTTTGGTGGCTGCAGCTTTCTCAAAAAATGTTTAGTTTCCTCAAAAATCAGGGTGGCTCAACCCTCCCTGCGGCCCAACTCTCCCAAGCTTCCCCTACTAATTTGTAAGAAAAGGTCATTCCTGATGCTGCACTTCTCATTGTGTCTTTAAAAGCGGTATAAAATCTAAAAATTACATTACAAGTAAAATTAACAAATGCAACATGTTCCTACTTCATTAACAGCAAAACACAGCAGATTCAAGGCCAATCAAATTCCACAGAATTGCTGATCTTGTTGTGGTGTCATTTTCAGGTAGAAGGAGATTCAACTACAAAGTGCTTGTGATCTTCCAGACAGGCAATTTGCAATGATGAAAGGAAGATAATATGTGTTTTGTTACCTGTAGCAGTTGTGAGAGAAGGTATTGTAGGATGCCAGAGTGGAAAGTCCTCCTAATCCAACGGACACGGAGTAAAAGGTGTGAACTGCGGCATCTCGCCAGACCTAAAACACAGACATTCACAAATTCTGGATACGTATGCGCGTATTATATCAAGTCATGCGATTTTGAAAAGATTTAAAGATATATACGTTTGTAAGATATCATCATAGAAACTTTATTGAACTACCTTTCGCACAAAATGGCAGGAAAATTAGTCGGTATAACTATTCAATATGGATGAATAAATGCTGAAAAGATATTCTGTTGAAAAATGTGCAATTATATCGCATTAATCAGATATATCCATAGTCACTATTTGGAAAATCTATTATGCGAAGAAGATGTTGTACTGACACACATAATTGCTCAAAAAGCAACAGGAGAGGCTTTTTCTATTATTTAGTATTGAAGCGCAACTCACACCCATTCAGACAAAGTGGCTACAGTAAGGCTGCTATTTTTCTAAAGGTGGATTCATTGTGAATAGAAATAGAATTATGTGCTATTTATAGGCTTAAATGGTTTTCTTCCTGCGGTAACTGTCATATCTGATATGAATCACATCCATTGTACACTTTAGAAAAAGCTCAGTCTGATAATAGCTACAGAGGAATTAGACAGTTGAACAACCTAGTGTCAGGCTACCCCCTTTTTTAGAAGATAAAATTTAAACATCATTTTCCCCTCTTCCTTGAGACAAATATAAGTCACAGTTTGAGATCGTTCAAAGCAATTGAATATCTTTCAATGTTTCATTTCTGTCTGTTTGCGGTTTTAATTTATTAATTTTTGTAGAAAACCACAACAGTTATTAAAGTATTTATTACACCAATAACCGGGAAAAAATGATGAAGGATCACAATATTCTTTCGATTTAAGCGCTTTAAAAAGCCTGTTAGCGGGGTGCAAACTAACCCTGCAATATAGGAGAATGCATAATTTTGCCTCTCCAGACTAAATAAACGACATGATTTTCTAAAACGCAGTTGTTCGAGTGCACTGGGATGTTAAAATCGTGTTACCGTGTAATTCTTCAATTTGCTCCATGTCGGTCGAAGGTATGTTGAAATTCCATCCATGGAACCATCCAAGACAGAAGTCCGAACCAGAAGAACAAGGATGAACACGTAGGACAAGGTCTGGGTGACATAGCCAACCTGCGAAACAGATCACAAGGGTGAGATGTAAAATTACCTTCTTGTTCAATGAAAGATAATGTTAGCCAGAAAAACAAAACATATTGATTGATAATGCCATTCCTATAGGAACGGCTACATCATGTGTGAGTTTTTGACTAGACATCATTGTATTGTAGAGAAAAGGAAAAAAATCCCTTAAGATATTGAAATATTTGTTTTGGAGAACACAAGACTCAAAACAATTATTTTTCAAAAATGGTTTTCCAGTGCATTGGATTTTCGGATTTCTTGGTGATAAGGGCATCCATATGTTTGAAATCATGGTTCAATTTTTCATCTAGGCCTAATGTTGCAACATTTATGTCATGGTATTTTAAGATCGGTTTGTTAGATCTTGGGTTCTTTTCTAAAACAAACTCATATTAATAGGGAAGACCCTACGCCTACGGCCTACACTCCTGGCTCCCTGAACTAAAATAATTGAGAATAATTACAGGATGTTGGCTCCTGGAACACACACCATTATGTATATAGAATATCCAAAAAGTGTTGTTTCTGTTGGAGATATATCAAGAAACAGCAGGGTGGAATAATAACAGGGAAGAAGGGGAAACTTCAAAAGCCACGGACACCAACGCACAACCAGAAGAGCTTTTAATGACAGTGCAAAGGACCGTACTATAGAACCTACATATAAGCCTATAGCAGTCTTCAACCAGAGAATTAATAGCATGGTTGAAACAGGTCAAAGGAGAGATTCCTTTTAATCAGAGAGACAAGAAACCTAAGCAACACCCACTGGCAAATGTGCAATGCATGCTTGAGAGAACTAACGAAGCTCAAATGAGCTCGAATTGACCCAGATGAACCGGGTTATTGAACCCCAATGAAACAAAAATATCCTTGAAGCTGGAACCAAATTTCCAAACAACCTGAAAATGTCTGTTTAGTTGCTGGTATATAGATGAAAAGAAACAACTCCTCACTTAGATATACTTCATGACATAATTTTTTTATAAGTACACCGTAAAACCAAATGCGCCTCTTTAACAGCAGCTACCATAATGAATGCAACCATTGTTTTAAGGGTTACTGGGGCAAAAATAACAGGAGCTGGGAGCATAGATAGGAAGGTATTGAATAATCGAAAGTCGATCACTAAAAACAGAGAGCAACAAAGTAGGCCTAATGACAGAATGATTCAGGCGTCTATCAAAACAATCAAACCAATTATCTCACACCTCTTGAATTCTTAAATGTATTTTTCTATGAGCCAAACCTAATTCATTTTTTTGAGGTGGGAAAATATTTTTCATCTTCAACAATTTACCTTTCCAGCCAGACAGACTCCCATTGTCAGAGATAGAGTAGTCAACAGGCAGACGAGGATGAGAGCTAGGGCCAACTGCCATCTCACTGCACCAAGCCCTGGCGTTGGGTTCTCCATCTTTTGTAGCATACGGTACCTGAAACAAAGTTTTAAATCCAAATTCTGCAGACAATGCCCAAAAGTATGCACCATGAAGCTGTCCAAAAGTTTGAAAACTGTTTCGATCAGATGAAATTAAGACATAAAACGAGGGATCCCGCTGGTAAGTTGGGTACAAAAAGCCCTCAATTTTCAATGATGCTTTCAAAAATAGAGTGTGTTTTAATTTTGAATAGAGAATACTTAGAGAACATGACAGACCATTATTGAAATGAAGATTTTATATTCAAACATCTAGCTTAGTGTATTTGAAATGAATGGCTGTAACATATATATGTATTTGTGGACCAATCATTATCAGAAAATTGCTTTGAGTATACATGCACCACATGATATTGTAATTTTAAATGTCAGCGTAAGACACAAGTAACACAGCTTGTAGACATGGTGGGTGTTCTTCGATATAGTTATCTTTGTAAATTGTATCTAGCCTATAGTTTCAGATACGCCTCCCTTTTCTCCAGTTGTCTGTCATAAATGTCAAACGAGTGGGCCTCTTTCTTTTAAACAAAATCTGAAGGATAACATTTCATGGCATTTTCGAAAACCACATTCTTGAAATGTCACTCGTTTAGACTTACTTTTAAAGTTGAAGTTCATGTTTGTCATGTCGCTCATTTGGACATACTTATCAAGATAAAGTAATTTTTTGTGATGTCACTTACTACTGTCTGTCATTTTGATATAGAAAAAGAGTGGACTGTTGCACTGTGAAAATGGCACTTTGTGTGTCATCATGCTGATGATTTGTCATGATCATACCCTATACTTTCAATGTTATTTTGATTTAAGAAGACTAATCCCGCTTGTTGGTGACAGCCCAACGAAGGGATTATGCTTCTGATTTTCACTCTAAAATCAGTTATCACAAGTCAAATGGTCTTCTCTTGATCATGACTAATAAAACAGCCTCTATGTTTCCATTGTTGAAAGTAGAGAAGATGACACCTCATCGGCTATCATGAGTCACGAAGTGCCATTTTCACAGTGCCACAGTCCACTTTAATTCTATATCAAAGTGTTTCGCTGTAAGGCATAATTGGAATCACAAGTTCTTCTCCGTGCTGCTGAACTGTAATGTCACATGTTGTTCAGTTTAACAGCTTGCATCCCTATTCACTAGCATTGCAATACATGTAAAATAGCTACAAACTGTGAATTAATTTAATACTTGGTCGAATTCCTCAGCTTCTTACCAAAAAGAACCCACCTCAACTGAGCATCATAGTTTAAATTCAATGTCAGAGTGAAAATTTGGCGAGAATGGACCCTCATAAGGACAGCATCACAGTTTGATAGCCAATGACCTAACCACTGTGTACCGTTTGCTCTATGCAAAGCAACCTAGTTAATCATAAAATCTTAAATTTTAGACCAGAAAGCAATGTAATTACAATATAACATAGCCAGTATGCTGTATTTATGTATCAGAAATGTTGATGTGAAATTCCAAGCTTTAAATATTTAGCAATCAAAAGATTTGGCGATTCTTGTAAAAAATGCACTAAAATTTACTAAAACCGCCTAATCTCCCAGAAAACTTAACTGACTGGCTATACGGCAACATTTGTTTCTTGCTCTATATGTGAAAACTAGCAAAATGTAAACAAAGAAAATCCTTAATTGGGTCACTTGGTTGGTACACAGTGTAACAGTATAACTATCACAGTTTTCACATTGATAATTTTTCTAAAGAAGCATTACATTTTATTCTATAATCAGAACATAACTATTGATTTGATCCCAAATGATCTATCATTAGCAATCCCTAGCCTAATCTACATAAATGTTGGCTTTGTCAGCATTCACAGACTCTGCAGACATCTGTTGTAATCCCAGCAGAGTTGTTAGATTAATCTACAAACTTGCTAACTTACTACTTTAAACTTTGATGGACATTGCTATAAACAAAAGCCATTCTCGATTTTTAAAAACACATGGCTTCTGTGATGCATAGTTTTTCTGACAGACCATTGACTGACAGGCTGTGACGTGGCTCTTGCCGGGGATATTCCAGACCAAATTTTCACCCTGACATTGAGTTGAAACCATGATGCTCAGTTGGTGGATTCTTATTTTCTAGAAGCTGGGGAATCTGAGCAAGTACACCTTGACATCCCAGTTTGTAGTTATTTTACATATATTTCCATGCTAAAGAATAGAGATACCAACTGTGACACTGAGTTATAATTGACATCACTGTTGAACAGCATAAAAAGAACTTGAGATTCCACATAAATATGACGAGGACTGTAATGTTTTTGATATTCTTATTTCTAAGAGCACTAAGCCACCAAGATACTGAAATAACTTATTTTTAATCAATCAATGATGAAGAGTGGAGGGCCTAAGTCATAAGTAATAAAATATAACTCACCAGAAGAATTCATCTGCAGGTTTTGGACGTTTTTTCATAAAATCGTTCAAGGTATCACTTCGATCAAATTGACCGTATTCGACATGTCTTGTCCGATTAACATTTAACGGCATGGGTAACACAGTTATATCCTCCGTAACACTTGGAGCCACAGTTGTATAAAATGTCAAGTTAAAATCAAGCAATTCAGTAGATGGCAAGAGATCACTTTTATTATTAATTTTATTCCGGTGATGATGAGTTGTATTTGAATCACAGACAAGGCAGGTTAGGTTTGCAGGCAAGGACGGATTGGCAAGGTTACAAGATATGGTTTTGTATTTATCACAGCAACCTGCAATTAAGAAAGATAACAATTTACTATCTTGGTTGCATAAAAATACAAAGAAACTGTAATTATAACACTCATAATTTTGAGTAGGAGTCGGAGTCAGAAGTCAGAGGCGTGCAGTCAGAGGTTTTCAGTTGGAGTCTGAGTCAAATATAAATCTGGTGACTCCTAACTCCTAATAAATAAACAAATATCAAATAGTTAAAACATTATGAACTCTATTGTTCTATAAGAAATGGGAAAAAACTAATATTTTCTCTTATATGAGTGCAATTCTTATTTCTTTAATTGAAATCACTCACTATGATTCCTTCATACAATCATTTTAACAGGAGGAGAGAAAATTTAAATTTGTTAAAAACAAAAATTACTTTCAAATATCTATCTTTTAAAATACTCACCAGGTGAATTCCAAGTGTTGTTGCATCTCAGCCACAGGTGGTGTTCTGTCATTCCCGAAACGGAATAAAACATACACCAACTGACCATGACGCCATTGTGAATACTGATGAAGGCAGAGCAGAGCACCATCCCCCAACCCAACCCTGAAAAAAAAACCCATAAGATTCATAGGCCTACAGCATTATAAATAAACTTCCTGATTTTTCACCTCAAAAATTAGATGGGAAGAAGAAACTATAACGTGGAGAGAAACCATAATTCAAGGAGATCATAAATTGATTCAAATAATATATATCAACTTGTAGATCTCAATAGGGGCTTTGTGTGGCACTAGTCACTACAGTATACATCTTAGCACTTGGTGAATGGTTCAACTCTTTGTCTGAGAGGTTTATGGGTATTGGGAGTGCAAAACATGTCATTATCTCTTCCATTATTGCTTATTTGCTAAGTCTTAAATTAATTTCTTGACATCTTTAAGACACAAAGATGTACTGGACATCTAGTAAAATAAAAGATCTTTGACTTACCCCGAAATAATGGTGAGACCTTCCAAGCAGTTATTGTTCCCACCCCAGCAAATTGACCAAAAGAAGTCTCCAAGAAAACCATAGGGATGCCTGCCACCACCATGAACAGCATGTAAGGCACAAGAAAGGCTCCTGAAAAGTAAATAACAAAAATGTATAGAAAAATCTATTAGTATAAGAATTAAACTGGCGAACCGAAGTGAGAAAAAGGGAGTCTTACAGTAGATAGAGGAGAGTCTACAATCCCTGATGGGAAATCCAAATGTATAACAACTAACTATGCAGAGGATATTCTTGATTTTTGATGATCCTGCATCTTGTATTCTTAACCAGAAGTGGATAGATTTCAGCACAACAATCACCATCCACACATCCAAGTCTTATAACATCCGCAACTACCTTGTCAAGAGCTTTCTCACCAGCTTGCTTCGGGATTCTTACCAGCACACACGAGTGAGTCCTGCATGGAGGTGGATTGATTAATCGATATATCGAAACAGATCTTATGTGCAAGGAAAGCGCATAGATGTAATTTGGTCTTTATGTAATTTCAATAATTACTTCAGAAATTCTATCAAGCATGGTGCATGTCACATTTTCAAGATGACCTTGGATTGAGAAACAGCCTTTATTAGAAATCTCTTGGGTTGTAGTTGTACATTTTGAGCGAAGAACAGTAACAAAACAAATCAAGACCACGTCAGCGGATTAAAAGGCGGAAGTCAGCTCGTTTGAAGATTGATTCAGTGAAGAACATTCTGTTTGCCAAGGTTTTCAAAAGGAGCTTCTTTCCAGAGGCTAATCAAAATGAGATTGAGGGTGCTGAATGAGGGAAATGTCAATCAGAGATCTAAATGTGGGAGGAAGCGGAAGCCAGAGGACGAAAGTGGAGATAATGTGTTCATGCAAATTGTAAAGATGATTATTGTGGCACCAAAATAACCCCAACTTAGCCTGAAGTGTTTATCTATTTATGAATACTTGCAGAATTATATCAGATTACAGGTTTACGTAACTGCAAATTGATTAATGTAGATTAAAGTAATAGTCGGAACATTGTTTGAGACTGGAGCAATCAAATAATGGGCCTGCTGTAAGTAACAAAACAATTATGGTAATGACATTTTTATTTTCTCCCGGCCTGCTGCTAGTGCTAAATAGTATTTTAGACATAATTTATCTTTGGCTTCTTGGATCTCTTCGAGGCATTTTTTCTTAGGGTCAGTTGGTGGAACAAAGAAATAAAAACAGTGATCTCCATTTTGTATTATGTCAATTTAATAAAAATTGTGGACAAGTTCAATTTTTGCAGTAGGCAGAAAATCTGTTGGGTCTGTCAATCTAAGAATAATATATTTCTTGTCTTCGTCCTGTTTTGCATTTCAAGGAGAGACCATACCTCCTTGAGAGACCACTTGGAGATTGCAGAAGTGCTAGTCTTAAACTTAGGAAATATGACTTAAAAATTCAGCATGAAGCACAACCATTCTATCAAACCTACCTCCACCGTTCTTCATACACAGGTAGGGAAATTGCAGGAAGTTGCCTAGACTGGTGGTATATGCCATTAGGGAGACTATTAGGTCCGAAGAATGACACCAGTTTCCCCTCATTAAAGCGTACTGACAGTGGGCACAGTCTCCGGGAGTCTGGTGGTCCATATCACATCCGAAAGAAATGCGCTTCTCCTTCGAAGGTCGGGGCTCCTCGGGGGCATCTAATGGTTGCTCCTGCTGAGCGGGAGTCTCCGAAACGGCTGAAAGGGAAGTAATTCAATTTAATGGCAGTAATTACAGCAACATGTTGCTATTAGTATAATGGCACAGAAACCTAAAGGCATTGAAGAACTGCTTACAGTAATATGGTCTAATTCCATTGTGGAGAAGAGCTGAGAAAGACCACACATGCAGTTTCAAAACCAGCACATTTGCACACATCATCCTTTTTTCTTCCAACCGAGTTGGACACAAATGTCACCTCACCTGAGGCCAATCAAGCTATTTTTCCTTCTCCAATTTTAAATCTATACTTAAGAACACGACCTTAAGCTTAATTGTCCCCCATATTTATACAATCAACATTTTAAAAATCAATAAAATGTTCAATTGCAGCCATTAAAGTGTTGATAATTAGCAAGACAAAAAGAGAGAAAGAGAATTGTGAAGGCTGTATCCAACATTCATTGTAACTCTGATACAATTCTAATGAAGGTCTCAGAATTAGCAAGATAATCACAGCACAATTGTGTTTAACTCCGCCACTCAATTTTCCACAAGTCACATGTTCAGTGTTGTAGGCCTACCAGATTATATACACTTAAATGGGTTAGAATAATGTGATTAAGTCATTTTTAATATAACCAAGATTGTGTGAATAACCAATAATATAACCAAGATTGTGTGAATACTGAACAATGAACATGCATGGATTAAATAACTTGTTTAAATTTACTCTGTTACAATGAATGAATGAATATATTTTATTGACAGAAAAAGGTCAATATTGACCCAAATGTCATATATACGACTTGACCTTGGTGCAAGAGGACTGCTTATTTTTTCCATGCACCGGCCAGGTTAAATCCCATAACCTTGCGTGTGTGGGCCGTGCATCATACTCACTGGACTACGGTCACTCACCAGCTAAATGATGATCTAACTAGAGCATGTAGACTCAATATACAGTTATTTGGTTGGCACTACAAACAGTAGTTGTTTAAAAAAAATTAAGACTAACCAGTAGAGACTGAAGGCTGCACAGGAATGGTCGTCAAAGCCACTTTGTGGGACCTTCTCGAAGAAACTCTTTTGTGGACTGGCACTTTCTCTGAATCTGTTTCGTTGTCTCTGTCTTCTGGAGGCCATGATCTATAGAGCGAGTCATCTGTGTCATCGTTGCTGTAAGTCGACCGATTCTTAACTCTGGCTCCCAAAGCTACCACCCTAGCAGCCATTGCGAAATTGAGTCTAGGTCGTGGTACAGTAGGACCACTGAAGGACCCGCTGGAACTAGAGGATAGGGTCGAAACGAAGGACCTGTTGCTGTTGGCCCTCTCTCGCTGTGGAGGCATGATGCCGAGATAATCCATCCTCTCGGGTGAGCTTGTACTCGACACGTCGAAATTGACCAACTTTGCGCCTTTAGTTGGAAGCGATATCCTCTTCTGCAAGGTTTCTTTTGTGCTACCCTTTCTTGGGGTACTGCTGGAACTGGTCTCCCCATATTCCTGCCCAGAAGTTCCAGGAACAGGAGAATGCCTGTCTAAGTTATAGAGTGACAATGTTTCAGTACTTCCATTGCTTGAACTCAGTGCAGTTTCGTCGAAACTTTTAGCGCTGCGAAATTTATCTCTCTTCAAGCTCGACAAATGCTGTTGAAGTAGCACTTTCTTACTAAGTGAAACCTTACTGTCTACTTTACTGATATCATTCAGACTCGATGAAGACCTTTGTAGATCTTTATCCATGTCTTTGAGCGCAGTGACCTTTTCGTGTGAGACAGTCTCACTTTTTTCTCCAGGTACAACTGATCCTGAACTGGAGGGCTTCGCACTCTTCTTATCCTGACTGGACATTTTAGATCGCTTTTGGCTTCACTTCTGAAAGCGACTGGTAAATCACACAATCTATTAATAAATAGATTGTTACATATAATCCTTTTTTACTTCTGTCCACAGCTGTCAGCAAGTCCCACGTCACTCTAGTCGGCGATCGATCTCGCAATTACGATCTCTTTGAAGTTGGAAGCAGCCAATCAGAAGCGCCCTTCCTGCATCCGGTCCACAAAGTGATTCATGACATTCCTGTTTCCAGTCTGATCTCTTGTAAGATGCTGTGGAAGAAGAAAAGAACAGTAAATTCAGATAACATCAAGATGATATCAAGAATCTGTGATAAGTTTTCAAGTTTTAGTAACTTAATTATAAAACAAAAATTGTATACTCTGTATTAACTTTGAGTAATTTTGTTCCATACATAATACAAAAATACAACATCTTGTTGTATCACATTTAAATGAAATAGATATAAAATCAGAAATAATTAGCTTAGCGCTTGCATAAAAAAATATAATATACTGCAAAGTCCAATTAAAAATTTTAAAAGACCTGGTTGCCACATTAAACCCAATAATGTCTTCATTCAATGAAGCAGCCAGTGACAGAGGCAAGTTCAAGATAACTGATATTGGGCGTGGCCCCACGCAATGTATGAACTGTTTAGGAACATTCAGCATGAAACCGTTTCCAGAAAAATACAGAAAAGACGTTCCAAGGAATCTGATAATTTGTTCCAATAAAAAAACTAAGAACGCAAACACTTGCGACAAGACGCTTTCCATCCGAAAACAACTTTAACTTTCGAGAAGTCTTCAAGTGACAGAAATGATACACTTTTAGTCAAACTAAATACTTCTTCTGAAAAGTTCTTGCACATCAAAGTATAAGGAAACAGCCAGTTTGTATAATTATACAAGAACCTCTTCCTCTTTTTAATTTAATAAAGTTTTTTTCGCATCACATGACAAATGGTTTGGTTTCGATATATGTATATGCATACATTTTCATATATGTGACGATAAACAGGACAAAAAATATAATACTTTTTAAAGCGCTTGACATAGGCCTAATTATTTTATACTCTCCTCACTTTGTGAATATTTTTAACCAATTATATTTATCAGGAAGAGAATACCAAACAACCTGTCAGATCCCATTTTTGTGAGAGAAAACATAACAACAACGCCATAACGTAGGCCATATAAATGCAAACAAAAGCATTAAAAGAAATTAATCATTTACCTGAAGACCACGCCTCTCCAGTCAAGGAGGCAAGAATGATGTGCAGACTTTTCTGTCACCAAAACAGGAGAGCTGCGCCCTGTTGGCACGTGCGCAATGACATTCAGGTGTGCTCCAGGGAGCTTCCTTACCTGCTACTACAAGGCACCGCCAGTAGATGATGACAGTCCATCTAATATTAGCATGCGACTTTCATCGATTATCGCCATCATTAGTGGAAGGTTCATTATCCTTATACCAAACACTTATCCTTAATCACATCATTAGGCTATATATATATATGTATAAGAACATTGAGGATGTTTACATAAAAACTAAGCCTACATTTTGCTGCCAAAATATATAGATAGGCCTTCAATGTGCATCCATGCACATGTATTGTTCATATTCCAAAAAACAAGAGATAATTGCTTGACGGACACCATACAGGTGAGTGAGTGGTCCCATCTCTCTCAAATTGGTCGAAGAAGATCATTGTCAGAACCAAGATAATGGTGGCCAGTAACCGGTTACCAGTATAACCATTGTTATTACAAGGAAAAATATTCACTATATCAATGCTCATCACAACTAATGGGTTTCTAGAGGCTATGCCCTCTTGAAACTAAAGGTTCGTATCAGTTTCATTTACAGCGAAACACTTTGATATAGAATTAAAGTTGACTGTGGCACTGTAAAAATGGCAGTTCGTGACTCCTGATAGCCGATGAAGTGTCATCTCCTCTACTTTCAACTTGGGAAACATAGAGGCTGTTTGATTAGAGTAAGCCATTTGACTTCTCATAACAAATTTTAGAGTGAAAATCAGACGCATAATCCTTTCGTTTGGCTGTCACCAACAAGTGGGATAAGTCTCCTTCAATCAAATTAACATTGAAAGTATTGGGTTTGATCATGACAAAATCATCAGCATGATGACTCACGAAGTGCCATTTTCACAGTGCCACAGTCCACTTTAATTCTATATCAAAGTGTTTCGCTGCAAAGGGTCTAGAGAGAACAAGGTTCCATATTACATCATCGAGTTCAAACCATTAAATAAAAGGTTCCCACCAAGAATGTTGTTCCATGACTAATCTAGCGGGTGTAAAAAGGTTCTAAAAGATATGGAAAGATTCCAAGTGCATGCCAGTAAGGATGGTACCACATACACACGTGGCACACATAGAGAACTGCCCTGTAGCAAAAAAATTATTTTTTTGGAGCTGGCCTTGTGCTCCACCTTCTGGATAAAAAAAATTTGGTTAGCAGCACAGTATTCTTTGGGATTTCTATGCTAGCCTGCAACTTTACATTTTACATGTAATCAATGCAAGTCTCTGATTGGCCACTTTGTTAAAAGACTGATATCAGGCAGGTCAGGAAATGGACGCCTCAAGAGAACATTCCACCTTCTTCTGCTGTTCTCAAATGTGCATAATCAAGTTACTCTATATGTGTCCATTCCCTGCCCTGCTCTTAAATCTTGATTAAAGATTCCATAATGTTATGATCCCCATTGGTGTGAAATTTTTTTTCACATAGCTAAAGAGATGTCCCATATATATTCTTGGAATCTGGAAGCAATTGTGTTTTCAATACTTATAACATATTCATAAGTCTCCCAAAAAAAAGTTAGGCAATTCGTAGCAAAATTATTTACAAAAATGTTTGGAGTGAAAATTGAAAAGGACATAGTTTGAATTTTTTTTAAAAATGGACACAAAATCTATCTGGAAAATATGGAGCAAAATGTTACATTCGGAAAAAAAAATTTATAAAAAAAGTGAAAAGAAACATTTTGACAAAAAGCTGAGACAGGCAAAAAATTCAGGGAAACAATTTTTGTGAAAAAAAAATTTGAAGAAAAAAAGGAATTTGGGGAGAAAAAAAAGAGGGAAAGTATTATATTTGTTGAAAAAAATGCGTAAGGGGGATTGGAAAAAAAATTATAAGGGAAAAATATTATAGAAAGAAAGAAGTCAAACAAATCAGGAGAATATGCATACATTTGGACTGCCAAGGGGCCAACATCAGATATTAAGGGAGGAAGGGGTTTGGAGTTTTTATTTCATGGTAGCAGCAGTAATTAGACCTATTTATTTTGAGTTTTCGTTTCTAAATCAAACAAAACCATGTTATGAAATACTCATCATAAGTAATTATTTATTTCAAGACTGCTTAAAAGGAATTTATTTATATTACCAAAACAAGATAAGACATTATTCTTTTAAATAAAATTCCAGGCCTTAAGAATCGAAATTGGGCTCAACTTAAATGATTTATGGATTTGTTACAGGCTTTAGGTTTTATAATACTTTTGTTTAATTTTTTGTTGACCATTCTCTGTTTGGTACAGTTTTGTTGTTTGGTACAGTTTTGCTGTGTTTGTTAAACAATGAGGCTTTATATACTCCCATGGGCGTATAAGTGAACAACAAAGAATATAGGATATATACCAGCCAAATACAGGCTTCTGATTGGCTGATGGCTCACAGGTATGGTATAAATGAAAATAAAAGGTGTGAGCTAACTCCTCGTGGCTCTTTATTTGGTTGGTCATCCCAAAATGAGAACGTATGTAGGCCTATAGATATCCCGGCGGGTTCTGGGATGTCAATATACGACATCATTCTAAAGTCGGACTTGATGTTCAAATTACGTTACAGTGAATGTGCAAAAAAATAGTGCACTGAATTATAACCCTGCATGGATGGAATTCAAAATCTGCAGTGAAATGCAACGTCATATTGGAGTTACAGTCATGGGCATCTGACTTAAGTACGACATCAGTAGAAGGTCAGTCAAGAACCTGGCTGAAGGACGTTTAGGCAACATAATTCCTTGGCATTATTGTGAGGTCCCTTTCTGACCTCAGTCTGATGTCAGTAGAAGATCAGTCAATGGACAATGTCATACTGACATTGGCTTTTGACTTCTGTGTATTTAAACAATAACGTCATAATGACTTTATGCTTAAAGTTACCCTGAATGATAGGTCAGGCTTTCACCAAAAGTTTCTCTAATTTTTACATTTTCTGGTGTATTGTGGTCATACTGTCTGTTTTGTAAATTTTCTTTGCTTTGAGATTTCGTTTTCTTACTGAATTCATTGCCCACATGCACTGAATGACCCCTAGATTTATTTCGGGTACGCACGGAAAAAAATCACTGGTCTGCTTGCTTTCAACTTTGTGACGTCATCACCATTGTGTGAATTTGTTAACTTATAACAATATACTGACAACAATGGTAATTGTGACGTCATCTATAATGGATGTGCTGGAGGTGGGAGGCACTATCAAGAAAATGTAAAGGAAATAACTGAATAGCATATTAAATCAAATAAACACTTCAATACATTTGTCAAAAATATTACTGTTCATGAGTTTATATTATTCTGCAGTCGAAACCACCAATATTTATCAAAGAATTTTATCATTCAGGGCAACTTTAAGTCAAGGTCTGTCATGACCTAAAATAACCAAAATACAACACCAGACTGGCAAGTACAGTCATTCAACTGCATCTGGAACACTAAGGGGCTGTCCAGATGTTCCTTGGGGTATTGATTTTTGGTGAAAAAAAATGTTTGATTCCCACTTGACAATGAAGAAAAGTTGGTTCAGCATATGAAAAAAAAATTTTGTTTCCACCTGTAGCAAGGGTACCTTAATGTTAAAATTGTGATTAGAAAGTGTATCGCTCATTCGCATGCGAAAAAACTGTTCATTGACACTTCGAGAATGATTAAAAAGTTTGTCCCGGGGGTAAAATCTATATGATGATCAGCGTATCGTGGAGGATATTTTTATGCGGAGACCAAGCAGTCCAGTCTGGGATAAAAGTTTTACATGTCGGATGAACCAGAATTCATTTTTAAAAAAGGACAGTTTTGCACTCATAGCTTTATTCACACGACAAAATAATCTCAAACTTTATATTTAACCGGAGCCAGACTCTTGAAATTGCATCAGTATATCTTGATTCCTTCCTGGGACTTTGGCAGGCCTACAGGGACTAACTTCTCTTTTCTCTGGCACCTTTGTAAAAGAAAAAATTGAAAAAGGTAAGGATGTAATTATTTGTTAAAAATCACAATGGCCCACGCGTGCACATGGTTACTCTTGTCCAGCACTTAAAAAATTTTCAAATTGGTCTGGGGGCGGATGTTTGGAGGTCTGATATAGAATAAAGCAGGGATCATCATGAAAAATTTCTATTCATTGGGTGAATGCTGACAAGGTTCAAAAGTTTAATATATCAAGGTTCATACATGCTGTCCATGTCAATCAACAAATGCTGTATTGTTCTTCTGTAATCACTGTGTACAAACCAAGTGACCTAATTAAGGATTTTTTTGTTTACATTTTGCTAGTTCTCATATATAGAGCAAACAACAAACTTTGCATTAAAACCAGTATGCTGTCTTATAGTACAAGTAATGCACATAAACATTTTGGAATCAATCTGTTACGTTTTCTGGGAGATTAGGCAGTTTTGGTAAATTTTCGTGCATTTTTTTACTAGAATCACCAAATTTTTTGATTGTTAAATATTTAAAGCTTGTAATTTCACATAAAGATGTCTAGTACATAAATACTACATACTGGCTATGTTATATTGTAATTACATTGGTTTCTTGCCTAAAATTTAAGATTTAATTATTAATACTAGAGTAGCTCATGGTAGTGGTGTACGCAATCATATGTCCAGAGCTAAACTCTTCAGAATTCAGTTATTTATTTATTGCACTAGAGTATAACTAGTTCGCTTTGCATAGAGCAAATGGAACACAATGTAATACTATTCCCTCCTTGGGACGTTGTGCGGTTCATATGAAATTGATGTTATTAAGCGAGGAGTCACCTATACACTTCTGCCTTCAATAATTTTCAGCGGTTTTGTCTGCTGTGGGGCTGCTTGAATGTGATGTCTTGTGAAAAATATTGGTCTGGGCTTTCAAATTTCAAATTGACGATTCTTGAAATGTCTTTGGTTTCAGTGCCTCCAACACTCTGAAAAATGTCGGGACAAAATTGGTTTTTTAGATTCAAAATGGTTTTTTGAAAAACCAAATTTCAATGCAAAACCAACATGGATTTTTAAAAAAATCCATGTTGGTTTTTTGCATTGAAATTGGGTTTTTCAAAAAACCATTTTGAATCTAAAAAACCAATTTTGTCTGAAATTTTTTAGAGTGAACTGTATCAAATCATTACAGATGACAATCACAAAGTCTAAACTGCTTTCGGGAACACACACTTAATTTGATATCATAAGTCATGGAGGCCAAATATTGCACTTACTGTGCTTTCGCTCAGATGAACTTTATGAAGCAGTAGAAAGTTTGTTTTCCAGCTCTCTACACGCAAGCTGCTACCACAATTAAGCTCTTCACCCTTAGTCCACTCTTAATGCCAAAGGTTCTTGATGGTATATAAAGAACCCACAGCAGAAAAAGGGTTCTAAATTTTGTTAAGTTTCAACTGAATTGAAAAGGTTCAATACTGGTGGGAAGGCCCTATGATGGAACGCCATGCTCCCAACTTGAGAGAAAGGATTCCATTGTGGGAGTTCAGTGCTGCTGGATTATCAAAGTGTTGTTTTTTGCCGTTAGAAAATTTTTAAAAGTTGAATAATGAACCTTTTAGGGTTCCTTATCTATACCAGCTTATAGAACCCTTAAAGGTTCCATATGAAACCTTTTTGTTAAGAGTGTATGTTGAGACGGATCTCATCTGAGTAATGGACTATGAAAAAGGTATGTATTTTTTAGTTGAAAATACTCATGGACTTTAGTGTGTGTGTCCTGAATATTTAGGGCCAAATTGCAATTTGCTCTCTGTCATTTCACATATCAATGTAAAACCTGCTGCGTAACTTTAACGGAAGTAACTGTTAAAACAACTCGAGCAACATTTGCAAAGAGAAGTTTCCCGGTCGCAGACCCGCATCACTGGAACAATCTACCATCTGAACTACGCGAATGTAATATTATTGACTCCTTCAGAAAGAAACTCAAAACTCAATTATTCAATGATATTTTAATATATAAGTGACCCACAGGCAACAAACGTGGCCAGTGGGTTTATCAAATTTTCATCCCTGTTTTCATTTTTGTTCTTCAAGTCTACCCTTCACTTCAATTAATCATTCTGTTAGTTTTTTTTTTTATTGTCTTACCAATTTATATTTTATTATTGTATTATTATTCTCAGTAATTAACTTATTTGAGCTGTCATCCTGTTTTTACGTTTCCTGATATTTTTATTTATTAAAATCCTTATTTATTGTACAGCGCCCTAGAATGTTTTTCAAATAGGAGCGCTTTATAAATTAATAAATTCAATTCAATTAAAACAACAATGCCTGTCGTAAAAACAGCGGTTTTTCACCATAAAATGTTTTTATTCATTATTGTAGCTGGTTTTACGGTGCATATTCACTCGCCTGTAAGGTAATGGCTGTACTGGGGAACAGCCAGTTTTTCTTCCGTCTGCCTCAAAGCGTCAAGCCAATTTCTGAAATCATGCAAAATGGTGTCAGCAATACTCCTGACCTTTGTGGTGATTACTGATGACATGCATACAGTCATATAATATTTCAGCCAGGAAATCTGATATGCAAAAAAAAATGGACTGTTGCACTGTGGAAATGGCACTTCATGACTCATGACTCATAATTCAGTGAGCTCGTCTGTCGTCACATAATGGAAATGTGTGGTAGAAAATACATTGTCACAGCATGTAGAAAATGTTGAGATTTTTTCAAAATGGTGGAACAATGCTGTCACAATGTTCCATGCTAATGTCACAATGTTGTGACTATATCATGTCTACCATACAATCCTATGTGATTTACACCAACCATTGCTGCAGGTGTAACATAGCCCAATGCTTTGGAACTTCAACTTCAATTTGAAGTCACGAAGTAGCCATCCGAAAAGAGGGTCAAATACATTTTCGAAGAAAATATTAGGCCTACAATAATTTTTCTTTCTTCTTTCTTTTTTTTTCGACCGATGACCAGAATATCGATTTTTATATAAACAAGACAGTCAAGAAATTGTATAACAGCATTTGTTTATGATTAATACACTCTTGATCTAAATGCTGGAATATTTTAAGAATTTCAAGTAAATTCCGAGGAGGAATCTGTGAGTACAATTTACAAATCAAGTATATATTGGCCCCTCTTGATACACAGTGGCTACACCAGAGAGGCAGCAGCCACTCAACTATGACCTTGATTTTCACTGGTCATGGTTGAATGATTGGAGACCATCTCCAAAGCATTCCTGGAGCATATCCCATTGAGATTGAGGAAATTGGTCAAATATAGCCTAAAGCCCCTTTCCCACTGGACACGTTTGCTTGCGTTTGCTGAGGCAGCCACTAATTTAAGCCCCTTTCCCACTGAGCACATATGGCTGCGTTTGTACACATATCCAGAAAATTCAGTGGATAGGCAAAGGGTTATGCAAAGCTATGCAATGCAATGCAATACAACGCAATATTAGGCAATACAATGCAATGAAACGTGTACAAATGCACAAGCAGCACCTAAAAATTAAACATGTTTAATTTGAACGCATTACAACTGCGTTTCATTACAGTAGGCAGAGCTATGTACTGGCTTTGCAGACACTTTGCAAGCCAATGTGACAAAATGTGGAGCAATGCAGAGCCTTTGCAGACTTATGTGGTCATATGCAGACTTATGTGGTCATATGCAGACATATGTGGTCATATGCAAGTGAACTGAGTTGCTTTCAGCTGTGTGATTCCAAAAAAGACTGCAGAGTTTTGAGGTTATTGCAGACATATGCATTCATATGCGGCATATGCAGTGTCTTTGCAAAGCCATTGCAGGCCTATGCAATTGCTTTGCAAAGCTTTGCAAAAGTATGCAACTTCTGGTCGTCATAGTCTTTTAACCAGGTACATTTTGACATGTTCCCTGGCTTTTCAAATTTTGCAATGAAACGTGACTGTATGCATCCAGTGGGAAAGGGGCTTAAACGCACTGGGATCCGCAAGTGCTTATGTAATGATAGGCAGTGATATGCAAAGATATGCAAGGGTAGGCATACAAAGATATGCAAACGTGTACAACTGCGTAGTGAGGGCACACAAATTAAACATGTTTAATTTGAACGCATAACAACTGTGTTTCATTCTAAAAGGCAAAGATATGCACTGGCTTTGCAGACACTTTGCAAGCCAATGTGACAAAACGTGGAGCAATGCAGAGCCTTTGCAGACTTATGTGGTCATATGCAGACATATGTGGTCATATGCAGACATATGTGGTCATATGCAAGTGAACTGAGTTGTTTTCAGCTGCATCATTCCACAAAAGACTGCAGATTGGGAGTTTATTGCAGACGTATATGCATTCATACGTAGGCACATGCAGTGCCTTGGCAAAGCCATTGCAGGCCAATGCATTAGCTTTGCAAAGCTTTGCATAAGTCTGCAACTTCTGGTAATCATAGTCTTTTAACCATGTACATTTTGACACGTTCCCTGACTTTTCAATTATGCAATGAAACGTGACTGTTTGCATCCAGTGGGAAAGGGGCTTTTAAGCAAAACAATTAATTTTAATTTTAGAATAAACTATTAACTCATGTTAAATGTGAGAAATGAATGACTATGCCTTTTGAGAACAAGTAACTTATAGTAAAATATAGGGGCGCATTTTAGGCAACATTGGCTGCACTTTTAAAGATACAGGTGCCTGGGAAGCCCAATTTTTGAAAAAGTAAATACTATGCATAATGTAATACACTGCTCAAAAAAAAATTAAAGGAACACCTCCTTCAGGCCATTTTTCTGAAAGTGGGCAATCTGTACCTAAATCATATAACCAAGTTTCTATTGCCTGTTCATTTGACAGGCCAATTCGGTTGTCACAGCAATATTGGTAAAAATTGCTTTCAAAATGATACAGAAGATCAACTTTCCATTGATCTTTAATTGCATCTTTCCAAGTTCCTAAAAATGTACTTGAAAAAGCTATTCCTTTAATTTGTTTGAGCAGTGTAGTTCATATCCTAGGCATGTTTTGATAGAAAAGGTCTTACTGCACCATATAGAAGCTTATGTTTGAATTCATACTTATCAGTGGTCACAACCCTGATATTCCAGATCTCTGTTCAGGGACCATGCGTTTTGGGCACTCACCCTGATACACCTGGACATCCCTGAAGTAATAGCGTCTGTACCAGACTCACAGCCTTATCATCAGATATACACTCACCAGCAAAAGAAACGCAACACTTGATTTTAGCTTATATTTTTGCAAATAATGTTTTTTGGCCAAAAGCAAATAGATGGAATTGATTCTATCATTGACAAGCATAACTGTACCAAAAATCATTCAACTGCGACCATTTCCTGTTTTTTTTTGGTCTGTTTTATCAAATTTAAGATTTAGAACAAAAAAGACCTCCCTACACCTTACAACCAAAAGGAATATGTCATTTGAAAGCCTGCCTAATAGACGTTAAAAAGCCGAAAAATTACTTCAGCAACTTAATTTTTAGATTTTACACAAAACTTTGAAAATTTGCATTTCACCAATTTTAGAACACAGTGACGAAAATTTTAGTCTCATGCCTTTTGAATTGTGCTATTATTTGCAAAAACATGAGCTAAAATCAAGTGTTGCGTTTCTTTTGCTGGTGAGTGTATATCATACGGCGATCGCCGCCAAGCGATGACAATATTCAGAATTGAATCCTGTCCATTCCACAAAACACATACACGCAAAGGACAAATTCAAATACATTTGTAGTCTTGAATGCCACAATACCGTTTATATTCCATTTCTGATCCTTGGGTCTGAATCGAAACCACCAAAAGACTGAGGATTGCCAACATGCAGATCCAATTCTTACAAGCCATTATGGTTATATCTTCTGACCAAATCTCTTCAAAATGTTTTATAAATGTTGCTTCCACTGAGCACAAGCCTGCGTACGATACATTAATGCATTTCTCAAAATTTATATACGAACTGAAGCTTATGCATAACTGCACATGATGCCATCAAATTCATTGGGGAGGGTACTGCAGAAAATAATTTACTTCAGATTGTACGTATTGAGAACGGAATTTATTATATTATAATATTTTGCCATTTTATGATTGAAGCTGCTGTGTGATAAGAATTACGCCTGGGCTTAGGCTTAGGTTATTCAACAGCATATCCACATTGTCCTGGCTACATCAGTTGCATTGCACCTTTTTTCCCCTGAATACTTTTCAGAAAATGCAAGTAAGGTATAAAAGTAACATCTTCTCCAAATCCCCTGTGTGTCATTATACAGTTAAAGAACGGTGCCAAGTTCAATATTACAACTAGCCTACAGATATGGCATGAATCAGCACTTGTATCGTGCACCAAAATAAAGGTCGTATTTGTCTTATTACAAAAGAGGGACAAATGAAAAAGAGTGTAGTCAACACAGATTTAGCGATGCTTAATTTTTTACCAAGCGGAATTGTGCCCGCACTTTCCGCTAGAGGTCAGCCTTGTCGTTGTGATGTCCAGCTGCCACAATGCTAGAAAATGTCGGACGAAGAAACAGTCTCAAAACAGAATTTTGAACAAGCAATTAGCAGTATAAACAATTCCCTCGAAAGCATAAAACAACAGTTATCAAGTGTTCAATCTTGTCAGAACGTTTTTGTCCAACGGGAGGACTCTCATCGTACTCCTTCATCTGAGCACATGGTTGATAATCGAGAGTCACATATATGGTCTCGATCTAGTCAAAACTACACGCAGGTTGCGTGAATTGGGTCATCACCACAGCCCCGTCCCTCCTGCATCCGGGGACGTCACTGAGGACTTACAGGCTGAATACCAGGTGATTTCGGACAGTGTGAGCCGCATTAAACTCCCACCTGAAGTAACTCTAAAAACCACAAAGCAAGACATCCCAAGAGAATTGCAATCAGCTTGTGGCATAATTACAACATCTGCGAAGTATGTGGAGACATCTATGCGAATATTAAGTTCCTTCAAGAGGAGTTTGCTGCCCTGGTGGTTCAGGGTCAATTTGATCAGAACACTTCACGCCTGTATAAGGCCCTGCAAAGAAACTCATCTGTGTTCCCCCCCCCCCCAGTGCCATTGAAACCCTTCGCAGTGCATATGCTATTTCTGCTGCTCAGCCATCTCACACCGTAATTTTCTGTAAATGTAATTTCTCTGGGCGGGTTTGGCGTTATTACATCGTAGGTACCCTTACTAATGATATCATGCGTCATTATCAATTTAGATGCCACATCGCAAAAAATGCTTAACTTTATATATAGATATAGTTTTTTTAATCTTCAGTACTTTGAGAATTTATAGTCCCTTTCTTATTAACCATACAATATTGAAGTGTGATATCAAGTCCCATTCTCCAGCAATGCAATATATTTTCACCAGCAAAAGAAACACAACACTTGATTTTAGCTCATATTTTTGCAAATACATTTTTTTGGTCAAAACCAAATAGATGAAATTGATTCTATCGTCAATAAGCATAATTGTACCAAAATTCAATCAACTGTGACCATTTCCTGTCTTTTTCTGGTCCGTTTTATCAAATTTGAGATTTTGAACAAAAAAAGACTTTCCCTACACCTTAAAACCAAAAGGAAGATGTTATTCGAAAGTCTACCTAATAGTTGTTAAAGAGCCGACAAATTGCTTCAACAACTTTATTTTGTTGTTGTTACACAAAACATTGAAAATTTGTGTTTCACCACAGTGACGAAAATGATTTAGTTTCAAGACTTTTGCATTGTGCTATTTTTGTCAAATTTTTCCAAGATGTGTCCAATATGTCTCTGAGACATGAGGAAAAAAATCATGGCGAAATATTGATAAGAAAAAAATCTTTCATTGCATTGAAGGCCAAATTTTAAAAGACCAAACAAACAAGGAAATGGTCGCAGTCTATTGATTCTTGGTACAATTATGCTTGTCGACGATAGAATCAATTCCATCTTTTTGGTTTTGGCCAAAAATACGTATTTGCAAAAATATGAGCTAAAATCAAGTGTTGCGTTTCTTTTGCTGGTGAGTGTATAAGCCTATATGTAAAATAGCTACAAGCTGTGATGTCATTTTATACAGGGTCAGATTCATCAGCTTCTAGCCCACTGGAAATCCATCTAAACTGCATCACAGTTTCAACACCATGTCAGAGTGAAAATTGGGTCAAGGATATATCCCCGGCAAGTGTTGCATCATAGTCTGCCGGCCAATGGGCCTTTGGTATGGGAGTTATCGCACAAAACCAATTATGCGCACAACTGAAAGATATTATCTTTATTGTTATTTGCATAGAAATATTCATACTTTTGTCAAACATTCATTTTCCGGACCAAAGTTTGATCCATTAATCCGATTGTACTGAGCAACAAATTCATGGAAGTGCATGAAAAATTTTACAACCTACAGCTCATTTATTTTTCTCATGACTAAAACTAGCAATATGTGTAAGTTGTGAAACCAATTTACTCCTGTTTTGAAAGTACATCATTTGTATTGGCCCTTAGTATAAATTTACCAAAAACTATGCACAATATGTTAGCTATTTTCTTCATACAATCTTTCCAGAAATAGACCCCAAAGCCCCAGCCATGATTAGTCAGAAGCAGCCATGCCCATGGAGACCAAATTTTTCAGCCGGCCACAAGTTTTGTTTTCCAAGTAATTAGCAGCCATGATTGTTTTGAGCTGTCTTGCAGCCATGAAAATCAAGAAATTCATGTTTTCAGATGGCATGTGTATATTTTGGGGGCAAAATTGTCAAAATATGTCAAATTTCTGTATTTTCATGGATCTTAACCAATCTTACTTAACCTACATTGGTTACCAGTTTAAAAATTGAGAGTTTGTTTCAAAATTGTATGTATGGTTTTTAAATGCATCCACTTACCAACATCACCATCATACACTCACCAGCAAAAGAAACGCAACACTTGATTTTGGCCTATAATTTTGCAATGTAATTTTTTTAGACAAAACAAATTATATGGTATTGATCCTTAGATCAACTAGTGTCGTTGTGCCAAAAATCAATCAGCTGTAACCATTTCCTGTCTTGAAACTATGGACCTGGAACTTTTTTACTGACATATCTGTTTAGTGCATGTCAGGACTCAATAATCTGGAACATCTTGCGCTTTGATCCATTTTGTTTTTTTTATTTTAAAATTGCGCACAAGTCATGTTAATGTGATTTTCAGAAATATTGCCTTCGTCGTAGCAATGTAGCAAAAAATTGTGTTAAACTGTGAATTTTGCTCAATTCTAAGGACCCGAACTAGAGTGATTTTGGCTGCTACATTTTGAAATGTGCAAACTCCAATTTTCAAATTGTCCTGTAAAATTAAAAAATAGTGTTGCTTCGATAATGCTTTGGCTTTTATCATCTTTTTGGGCATTATTTCAAATGGCGCCTTTATTTTTGGCGTAACTTGTTGGTAAGGTCATATTTTATTACAAAAACTGAAACATGATAAACAAGTCAAAAGGCAGACAGGAAATGGTCACAGCTGAATGGTTTTTGGCACAAAGACACCAGTTAATCTTAGGATCAATATCATATAATTTGTTTTGTCTAAAATAAATTCTTTGCAAAACCATAAGCCAAAGTCAAGTGTTGCATTTCCTTTGCTGCTGTGTGTATTTCTTAACAAGGTGTTGCTTGATTTAAGAATGAATATTCAGATACTTTGCACACTGAGGAAAACTCCAAGGCCCCCTAAAGTAATTCAACAGTTAATCTTCTCATAAGTTTTAATAATTTCCAAATAACAAGCACATTCTCAGGCCTATGTTGTGCAGCAGATTTATAACCAGTCAGTAGGAGGAGGTGGAGCAGGAGAATGGAGTGGAGGAGGTAAAAACTGGTCAGCAGGGACTACTGGAGGAGGAGATTCCCAGGTTAGAGGTGGTTGGGGATGGTGCCATGTCGGATCTGGCCCCAAGGGAAAATCCACAGGAGGCAGAGGTAAATACGGCAGATTCTTGGTGGCCTGCAGCCATGCATCAAATGGAAGAGGAGGCCATGCTTGTTTTGACCACAGAGGGAGAGAATCCTTTGGAGGTGGTGCCAAATTCTGTTGATGTATCGGGAGAGGTCACCACGAGCGGAAGTACCAGTCATTGATAGATATAGTATATCAGGGCTTGTAAATCAATTTTTCCATCCATATACTAGCATATGACAAGTCCAAGAAATGCCCTGGAATGTGTGTTTTGATATATGCGTCACAGATTCTATAAAATTTGACAGTTGACCATGAAAAACATTTTCTCAAAATTCACAGTTATTGTTGGGTGCTGTTAGTTCTATGAGTTGCAGATTCTAATATATTTTTATCTCATGCCTAACTGCTAAAAGCTCACATAGTAACAAACAGTGTATAACAGTTTGTGATCACTGCTATGGTTGTATTCTAATTGGATTTTGTCATGTGACTTTGGTGTGGGCTCCCGCTAGTTTTGTATTTCTTCATAATACGCAAATACTATAAAAGAAAAAATACTTTCATGCCAGAACATTATCAAAATAAGTGAGATGTACAAGGTCAACTATTGCATTTGCACCATATCAGATTCTGTGTGTTATTTGCAATATGGCTCTGCTCCTGCAATCTCAAAATTCGAATTGCATATGCTTGTATTGTCTATAGGGTATTACTGGTATTCATGCGCGTGGAGGCCACACCTGATCTGGTTCCTGAGCAGGAGAATCTATCGCTGTTCGAACAAAATTGAGTGCATCCATGGGGGGTTGCAGCCATGCACTAAATGGTTGAGGAGGCCACGCCTGATCTGGTGACCCTGCATGATCTGGTGGACCCAAATTGGGTTGATCCATGGAGGATTTCAGCCAAGCAGCATAGGGATGCATGGGCCATGCCCTGTTTGATACCAATGGAGAAAAAGAATCCAACTTTGGAAGATCACTTGGTGGTTGCAGCCATGCACTGAAAGGCTGAGGAGGCCATGCAAGCCATGCCTTATCCGAGGGCCACTGAGGAGGAGAATCCAAAGGGGGTGATGCCGAATATGGCTGATCCATAGAGGGCTGCAGCCATGAAGCATAATATGGTGGAGGCAGATGATAACCAGAAGACTTGGGTGTAGGGGGTGTTTCATGAGAACATACAGGAACAGAAGTAGAACTCTCAGCAGTGGTTGTCACAAACTCAGCTGTAATTGGAGCAGTAGTTGCTTCAGCTTCAGTACTAAAGGGTTCACCTGGAGTAGAAGTTGGTTCAGCTTCGGTAGTTGTGGGTTCAAATGATGCGGTAGTAGCTTCAGCTTCATCAGTTGTATGTTTAAATAATGTGGTAGTAGGTTTAGCTTCAATATTTGTGGGTTCAACTGGTGCGGTAGTTGCTTGAGCTTCAGTAGTTGTATGTCCAACTGATGGGGTAGTAGCTTCAGCTTCAGTAGTTGTGGGTTCAACTGGTGCAGTAGTAGCTTCAGCTTCAGTAGTTGTGGGTTCAACTGGTGCGGTAGTTGCTTCAGCTTCGGTAGTTGTACATTCACCTGGAGTAGAAGTTGGTTTAGCTTCAGTAGTTGTAGGTTCACCTGGAGTAGAAGTTGGTTCAGCTCCACTAGTTGTAGGTTCACCTGGAGTAGAAATTGCTTCAGCTTCAGTAGTTGTATGTTCAAATGATGCGGTAGTAGCGTCTTCAGCTTCGGTAGTTGAAGGTTCATCGGAGTAGAAGTTGCTTCAGCTTCAGTAGTTGTATGTTCAAATGATGCGGTAGTCGTTGCAGCTTCGGTAGGTGTATATTCAAATGATGCGGAAGTAGCTTCTGCTTCGGTAGTTGTAGGTTCATCTGGAGTAGAAGTTGCTTCAGCTTCAGTAGCTATGGGTTCAACCGATGCAGTAGTAGCTGCAGCTTCGGTAGTTGTATGTTCAAATGATGCGGTAGTACCTCCAGCTTCAGTAGTTGTATGTTCACCTGGGGTAGAAGTTGCTTCAGCTT
Organism: Platynereis dumerilii; assembly: GCA_026936325.1. Taxonomy (NCBI): domain Eukaryota; kingdom Metazoa; phylum Annelida; class Polychaeta; order Phyllodocida; family Nereididae; genus Platynereis; species Platynereis dumerilii. The sequence continues at coordinate 52,795 of JAPTHN010000102.1, read as the reverse complement.
CAGTAGTTGTGGGTTCAACCGATGTGGAAGTAGCTTCAGCTTCGGTAGTTGTAGGTTCATCTGGGGTAGAATTTGGTTCAGCTTCAGTTGTTGTAGGTTTACCTGGAGTAGAAGTTGCTTCAGCTTCAGTAGTTGTCGGTTTGAATGATGTGGTGGTAGCTTCAGCGTCGGTAGTTGTAGGTTCATCTGGAGTAGAGGTTGCTTCAGCTGCAGTAGTTGTGGGTTCAAATGATGCGGAAGTAGCTTCAGCTTCGGTAGTTGTAGGTTCATCTGGAGTAGAGGTTGGTTTAGCTTCACTAGTTGTAGGTTTACCTGGAGTAGAAGTTGGTTCAGCTTCAGTAGTTGTGGGTTCACCTGGAGTATAAGTTGGTTCAGCTTCAGTAATTGTAGGTTCACCTGGAGTAGAAGTTGGTTCAGCTTCAGTAGTTGTAGGTTCACCTGGAGTAGAAGTTGGTTCAGCTTCGGTAGTTGTGGGTTCACCTGGAGTAGAAGTTGGTTCAGCTTCAGTAGTTGTAGGTTCACCTGGAGTAGAAGTTGGTTCAGCTTCAGTAGTTGTGGGTTCACCTGGAGTAGAAGTTGGTTCAGCTTCAGTAGTTGTAGGTTCACCTGGAGTAGAAGTTGGTTCAGCTTCGGTAGTTGTGGGTCCACCTGGAGTAGAAGTTGGTTCAGCTTCAGTAGTTGTGAGTTCAACTGGAGTAGAAGTTGGTTCAGCTTCAGTAGTTGTAGGTTCACCTGGAGTAGAAGTTGCTTCAGCTTCAGAAGTTGTAGGTCCACCTGGAGTAGAAGTTTGTTCAGCTTCACTAGTTATGGGTTCAACTGGAGTAGAAGTTGGTTCAGTTTCAGTAGTTGTAGGCTCATCTGGTGTTGGGGCTGTGAAATATGCATGAGATGGAGCGTGTTGTTACCTGATTTGGAAGGCTTGCAAAGTTAGGAAATACTATTTATACTTTTCTTGTGACATCAGAAACATTGAATTCTTTGATTGAGGTGCAAGAAGAAGGAGTTTACTGTGAGATTGCAAAACATATATACACTCTTGATCAAAATGCTGGAATAATTTGGATTTTTAAGGTGTTAGGATTTCAAAGTTCTAAAATTGGTGATTTTAAAAATGTGTGGAATTGCTAAGATTTCCTTCTCAGACATTAGATTTATGTATAAATGATATTATAAACCATTTTTAGTTGCTGAGAATTATTTGAAAATTTTCTTTGGGTGACCCGAAAAAATTGGTGATTTTCAGTAAAAAATCATCAAAAATTGCATCATGGCTCAACAAAACAGACACAAAATTTCAACATATGCAAAACATGCCTTCTTAATCTTGATGTGCATAACCAAAAAACATAAGAATATCATGCTGAATGCCACATGCATTGACCTCAGCCTTCACTTGACTTGACATGGATCCGACAACCTGTTTTTTGCATCTTTTTGACCGATATGACCATTCTTCAGTGAAAGTCATTTTCACATGAATCAGATCAGTTGGCTGAACCTCCTTCTTGCATGCAGAATGGTCAAAGATGTCCCTATAATGTTATTAGGTTCATATGGGGTGAAGTAGCCAATAACGGCAAATTCTCAATTTTCTCAATTTTCAAGGTTTAGGGGGATTTGTGGTGGCCTACCAGCTTGAGCATTGCCATAAATGAATAAAATGTTTCAACTGAAGTGTTCTCTACACTGAGGTATCATTTTTCTCTTCAAACAAGTGTACACTCTTGACAAAAATTCTGGAATATTTTGAGAATTTTTCAAGTAAATTCCATCTCAGTCAATATATTCTGGTACATGTTTCACAGAGCTTATGGAGAGATTTTTGTGTTATGGGAAGATGGCCAGATACTGTCCGAATACTGCCTCATGGGCACAAGGGCTCAGAGTGGCGGTTCAGTGCTTGTTTTGGGTGTCGCCCATTATGACGGAAATTTGTCAGGTAGCGCAGAATAGAAATGTCCCGGCTGTCTCCTATCTACGTTTGTTGGAAGAGGAAATGGTACCTCAGTATAGAGAACACTTCAGTTGAAACATTTCATTATTTCATTAATTCATGACAATGCTGAAGCCTTTAGGGCACCACAAGTCCCACAAAACCTTGAAAATTGAGAAAATTGAGAATTTGCTTTTATTAGCAACATCACCCGATATGAACCTAAATAACATTATAGGGACATCTTCTGCATGCAAGAAGGAGGTTCAGCCAACTGATCTGACTCATGAGAAAATGACTTTCACTGAAGATTGGTCATATCGGTCAAAAAGAAGCAAAAAACAGCTTGGCGGATCCATGTCAAGTCAAGTGAAGGCTGAGGTCAATGTATATGGCATTCAACACAATATTGTTATATTTTGTGGTTGTACACATCAAGATTAAGGAGGCATGCTTTGCATATGTTGAAATTTTGTGTCTGTGTTGTTGAGACATGATGCGATTTTTTAGGATTTTTTACTAAAAATGATCAATTTTCCCAGGTCACCCAAAGAAATTTTCAAATCATTCTCAGCAACAAAAAATGGTTTATGATATAATTTATACATAAATCTAATGTCTGAGGAGAAAATCTTTGCAATTCCACACATTCAATCACCAATTTTAGAACTTTGAAATCCCAACACCTTGAAAATCCAAATTATTCCAGCATTTTGATCAAGAGTGTAGCAAGTGCATTGCTATGAGAAATCACTTAGTGCATCATGTTTATGATGGCCCTGACCTCAACTGTATGCATTTAATTTTTTCTTAATTACCATCTTCGCAAAATGTCCCTGAATACCCAGGCTGGCAAAAGCATTTACAACACCCATTCACAGCTAGTCCTGCACTTCCTCCATTGCGGCAACTTATCTTGGAACAATCGGCTGAAATGAGTAAATTCAATGTCAAAAATAATTGTTCATCATCTTCCAGTGAACAATAATAGACAATAAGATCAACATATGGGTCCTTTGGTGAAGACATTTAAATGATCCATCCATTTGCGGGGGTGAAAATGAGTTTAAAAATAAACTGATTTGAAAATCCAAGGCATTTGCAGTATTCAATTTGGGCTCGTAAAAGAACGGTTGAGTGTACAAATGTATTATTGATAATTCTCAATCTACTAGGCAATGATTGTCTTAACACAGTAGAATTCTTAATACAATAATGAATTACCATTAGAACTCTGCCCAGATGGACAAACAGTATTTCGAATATCTCTTAAAGCGGCTGGTAAGTCAGATGGACGGAAATGGATGAGCTCACATTTTGTTCTTAATCGTTCAGTCTGCCGACCACTGATATCCCTTTCCCCAGTAAAGAGGAAACATAAGTTTGGTGCAGATGGTCTATCTCCTGCAGAGGCTGTGAAAATCTGAGCAAAATAAGATAATGTTGATTACAAGTCATTTAATGTCATGATTAGGGTGGTCCAAAAACACTTTCTTCAGAATTTCTCTGATTTGAATCTTGCATTCCAATCTTATATGGATAGCAGGTATTGTGTAAAAATTTCAGCAAAATCAATTAATATTTAGAGGTGGCACAAAGCCGTTGAAGTTTAACATGCGATTGCCCATCGGCAGACCTTAAAATCATTGGTATTTGCAAATCCAGCTGTAACAGCATATTATTTTGATCAAGTGATTTTTTTTAAAATTATGTCCCGGATGCCCAATCAAGTCCTGATATTCTTTCTGACTTACAATGTTTTGTAGCAGGTCAGCATAGATATTACATAGGTTAATTATCAAGCCTTTTTTCATAAAAACAGGCAAATATTTCAATTACTATGAATAATAAATAAAAGATAACCCCCAGATATTACTTTGCCATGCCAATTTTATCATACACTAAAAAATCAGGAAAAAATATTCATTTCTGAGAAAGATCTGTGAAATTGACTAATTTTTCAGTTGCGCAGATGAGGAATTACATTATAAACTTTTAACCAATTTGGCTGAAGTTTTGCATTTGTTTCTTTTACTTATGTGGTCATCAATTTCCACTTTCAAATTGGGGGTTTTAGGAGATTCGATTTTTCCCATTGAAATGTGGACCACCCTAATCATGATGTCTTTTAAAAAGTCATGATGTTATGATATGGGACATGAATACAAATGTCATGCAGGACCATGATTGACTACTCTGCACACAAGAGATCATACTTAACATTTAAGGTGACTCGAGCATGGTAGTTTGATCATACAGATTTTTCTACAATTTTGCACAGGTACTTTATGGGACCCATACATTCCAAAAATGAAAAATAAAAAAATTTCACCGACTCGTTTGGTTGCCATGGTAACAGCATGTTTGGCCTGATGACTGCTTAAAAGTTATAAATTGAGTTTTTGGTTATGTACCACAGAATAAAGCATCACATGCATTTGTCACACAAAAATGTCGGAAATGTCTTCCCATGGATGTAAACCAATACATTTGCCACAAATTTGAAGAAAAAGGTTAAAATACTTTTTTCTGTAAGAGCTCAAAGGGCACCAACACACTAATTAATTGCAGATTTTGCATGCATCAATTTTGGCAGTAATCAAATTTTAGGAAAACGATCATACAGATTTTTTTTAAAATTTGCATATATCATAAACAGGTTATTGTCAAACAAATGTCCAAAAATAAAAAAATTTCACTGAGTTGTTTTTTAACTGCAGTACCATGACTATGCCAATGTCAATTTAAAGAAATAAAGACAATTTTAGACACAGTTGACTGAAATTAGTTGAGAAAATTCTTTTGATAAAGACAAGAAGCTGAAACTTTGAACTAGCATAGAGTAGGTGTTACTGCATTCAATAAAAAAATAATTATGCTTCTAGCTGCATTAGATCTCATTTAAATAGCAAATTACTGGCTGCCATGCTGTTAAAAAAAAAGAGAGCAGATAATGGTAACGTCACAACTTTTTCAGGGCCTGCAGCAGTGGTGACGCTATGTTGCTAGGCAACCAGGCTGCTCAGAAGTATGTGCAGTGTACCACGGTTGAGTCACCTTAATAAGATACAGTGGTCCCTGCGTTGTAAGACCCCCAGTTGAAAGACCGTCTTGGTTCATGTGACCGCCTTCCTCCCGCATTAAGCAGTACTTCTAGTGCATTTTGCACCTCGACGAGAGACCGCACCCCCACGAGAGACCGTTTCATGACCGCAGAAGGGGCCGTCTTATAACGCAGGGACCACTGTATTGTACTTAACAAATGCCATATCTTACTTCTCGTCTAGTTGTTCTTAATGCGTCTCTCAAATTTCTGCCTCCTCCTGGATTAGGCAAGCTGTTCATTAATAAGCTGTTGAAGTCTTCAGCATTATTCCGCTCATCCAACTTAGCCTTAATTCTGTTATTCCGGTTGTAGAGGAGAAGAGACAGTCGAGTTCGATCATCTCCAACATCAAAAAGGTTCACAATATCCTTTATTCTGTTAATGTAGCGTCTGTATAAGTTTTCAGAAACAAATCTTGACCTATCAAGAATGAATGCAACATCATACATTGGGTCGCAAGCATCTGCACCTGAAAGACAAAGGCATGAATGATACATTGAACATTTGACAGGGAGATTTTGAATTGACTTCTTATGTCTATTTTATAGACTAATTCCACAGCAAATTATGACTTTTACCATTGTGACAAACTTGGTCATTTCCAGAGTCGGCATGCCTGGAAAACAAAAATGAATTCATTATACTTTTTTTAAATCTTGAAGAATCATGTCTGCAGCTTTAAAAAATTGGTCTTCTTGTACCACTGCCAATTTTAAATCAAATCTAATCATTCATTGTACATTCAGGAGAATTTAATAATAACAGGATTATGGCTAAGTTGGATGACCGGAATAATGCTGGAGACTTGGTCATTTCCAGAGTCGGCATGCCTGGAAAACAAAAATGAATTCATTAAACTTTTTTTAAATCTTGAAGAATCATGTCTACAGCTTTAAAAAATTGGTCTTCATGTACCACTGCCAATTTTAAATCAAATTTAATCATTCAGGAGAATTTAATTTGGGTGTTTGCTGGACATATTTCATAGAATGCCAGTTTTCACATTTGAATAAGTGAGGTGAAGTCTGCCTTGGACATTTTCGAATGAAATGACTGTGCCCTGTCTGCATGTGTGGATCAAATTTAAGGGTGCTCCACATCTCTTACACAGAATGAATTGCTTCACTTCAGCATTTTATACAATGTAAACCAACCCGCCAATGGGGAGGTGAAACAGGGAGGACTCAGAACTACAGAATTCTTACATATGTAATCAAATGCAAAATTCTTGCAGAACATATTAAATCATTCTTGCAGAATAACAGAATTCCCTGAGGAAATTACAGAAATGCATATGATCAATAATTTGATAATATTATACCCTGGAATTGTACAGACTGCAAAATTCTTGCCGAAGTACAGTCAATATCAGAATTCCTGACGAAAATTACAGATGTGCGGAATTCCGGCTGAACATAGCCATGTTTGCTGTGACAATGCATTTCTACTAAAAATTTGCCGAAAACCCTGTCTACAAGTTGACCGCTATTTGCTGCCACCTAGGATGCAAAATTTGCGAGCTCCTGTGAGCGGTCAACAGAATTTAAATCTCTGGAAGAAACCAGGACTGTCTGGAAGAAACAAGGACAGTTCCATCATTTAGTGATGGTCTAGTTTATTTCAAAAAGCTCTGTTAGCATCTAATCTGACTTTGGTTGGCTTCAATTTTAAGCAGATAGCTTGTAAATACCAAAATAAAAAACTATTTTTTTATCATGGAGGATGTATACATTGTAGCTTACATATAATACCAGTATAGAGGGGGCCACTTGTGGCATGGACAAGACCTTTTGTTGAGTGTTACACTGCTTTTATGAAATTGTAAAATATATTGTTGTCCTAGTTAATAAATCTCCATAAAGCAACAGAATAAATACAAATGAGCATTTTTGATATAACAAAGCAAAAACATTGGCTTTGTATGGACATGTGAATAAGTAGGAGAGCATTCTTTTTGGAAATTTTTTTTACCACAATTTCACATGCACTAAATGGCATTCTGCTGCCACTTGTCATTCCCGGACAGAGACAGCCAAAAACCATAAAGAATAAAATTTAATGAACAAGGACTGGTCTGAATTTGACTGAAATATTGTCCAAATACAATATTGTATTGATACACAATCTGATTGATCACTGAGCCATTGTCCAAATACAATATTGTATTGACACATAATCTGATCTGTCACTGAAATTTTGTCCAAATACAATATTGTATTGATACACGGTCTGATCCATCACTGAGGCATTGTCCAAATACAATATTTTATCCCATGTCTAGCCAACTTTTGTCCCTCATACTGAGCTTTTCCCTGGTCAATACAGATTGAGAGAAGGAAATACAACAGAAAGAAACAGGGATATATTTAGTTCAACCAATCAAATTCCTTTGGCTAATTAGCCAGCAGGGATATACTGAAAGATAATGAGATCAACAGGGATATACTGGAACTGACCAATCAAAAGACAACAGTGCCCCTATATATTATGCTTATTAGCATGCAGATACCAGCATATTTGCTGATTGTTGTGATTTAAGGCAATTAAGTACTGTCAATTAAGAGTTTTGATTTTTTTTGTAGCACAGCTGCATTCACATTGAGTGCTTCAAAACTGTTTTACATTGGATATAAAATAAAAGTATTTAAAAAAAAGACATGGGATAAAAAGGTTATACCATGGGTTGCGGCAGTATATCCCTGGTATAGTCACCCTCGACCCTGTATATCCCTCGACCCTTCGGGTCTCGGGATATACTGGATCTTGGGTGACTATACCAGGGATATACTGCCTCCACCCATGGTATAACCTTATAGTATTGATACAAAATCTGATCCATTACTGAGCTATTGTCCAAATACAATATTGTATTGACACATAATCTGATCCGTCACTGAACTATTGTTCAAATACAATATTGTATTGATACATAATCTGATCTGTCACTGAGCTGTTGCCCATATGAAAATTGTATTGATACACAATCTCATCTGTCACTGAACTGTTGTCCAAATACAATATTGTATTGATACACGGTCTGATCCATCACTGAGGTATTGTCCAAATACAATATTGTATTGATACAAAATCTGATCCATTACTGAGCTATTGTCCAAATACAATATTGTATTGACACATAATCTGATCCGTCACTGAACTATTGTTCAAATACAATATTGTATTGATACATAATCTGATCTGTCACTGAGCTGTTGCCCATATGAAAATTGTATTGATACACAATCTCATCTGTCACTGAACTGTTGTCCATATCAATATTGTATTGATACATAATCTGACCAATCACTGAACTTTTGTCCAAATACAATATTGTATTGATACACAATCTGATTGATCACTGAGCTATTGTCCAAATACAATATTGTATTGATACACAATCTGTTGATCACTGAGCTATTGTCCAAATACAATATTGTATTGACACATAATCTGATCCGTCACTGAACTTTTGTCCAAATACAATATTGTATTGATACACGATCTGATCCATCACTGAGCTATTGTCCAAATACAATATTGTATTGACACATAATCTGATCCATCACTGAGCTATTGTCCAAATACAATATTGTATTGATACACGATCTGATCCATCACTGAGCTATTGTCCAAATACAATATTGTATTGATACACGATCTGATCCATCACTGAGCTATTGTCCAAATACAATATTGTATTGATACACGATCTGATCCATCACTGAGCTATTGTCCAAATACAATATTGTATTGACACATAATATGATCCGTCACAGAACTATTGTCCAAATACAATATTGTATCGACGCATAATCTGATCCGTCACTGAACTATTGTTCAAATACAATATTGTATTGATACATAATCTGATCTGTCACTGAGCTGTTGTCCATATGAAAATTGTATTGATACACAATCTCATCTGTCACTAAACTGTTTTCCATATCAATATTGTATTGATACATAAACTGATCTGTCACTGAACTATATTGTCCAAATAAATATTGTATATACATAATCTTATCAGCCACAGAACTATTGTCCAAATAAATTTTGTATTGATACATAATCTGATCTGTCACTGAACTATTGTCCATATAAATATCGCCTTGATACACAAAGTGATCTGTCACTGAACTATTGTCCATATCAATATTGTATTGATGCATAAACTGATCTATCACTGAACTAACGCCATATAAATATTGTGTTGATACGTTGATACACAATCTCATCTGTCACTGAACTGCTGTCCGTATAAATGTTGTATTGATACACAAAGTGATCTGTCACTGAACTTTTGTCCATATACAATATTGTATTGATACACAATCTGATCTGTCACTGTTGTTCTCTCAAAAGTTACTTCACACTTTCTCTAGAAAAACCCAGATAACCATTAACCGTAAAATTTAATGGAAAAGTTTGGTCTCACTCCTGTTGGATCAATGGTTGTTTGTTCTGAACTGGCACTGGTCTGTGGATTGGCGGAGGCTGGTGTTGACATCCAGAAGTGATGTGAAAGACAATCAGCACAAAGAAGGCTGCATCACAGTACACTGTCCAATGCATGCTTCAAATCTCTTGCTGAAAAAAAGGCTTTGAACGCTTCTCCATTTTTGTGGAAGGGGCAGTCTTTTCCATAACGAGTGACCCGCTTTTACAACAGCCAAAACAAGAAAGAGCTGATAATGATAGCATCGCTGTTTCAATCAAATGCTTTTTAACTTTGCTAAGAACAATGATGCTTAAATTGATATAAAGTCAGTTTTACAGCTTTAAATTTGAACAGCTGCCATTAAACACACTCATTTGAACAGAATAGATAACATTACACTCAATTACAGGAAATTTTCATACAAACTTTGTTGAAATGGACCACCTTTTATTACCAGAGTAATAATGCAGAAAACCAGAAAGAAGACTTACAAAGCTGTCAAGGAAATCATGAAGCTGACAAGCAGCAAATGGAAGCCTGGACCTCTCAGTGCCAGTTTGTCTTATCCCTGAATGGAAACGGTACTGATACTCAAATATTAAATGCCATGAATTGTGGATCAATTTTACTTCTGTGTCATTTTATATATATATATATGTTGTTTTTTGTTTTTTGCTTTTTCATACACTGTTTCATGGACGAATCAATTTCTGTACAGGGTGGGGATGCGAATCTTGCAAAAACAGGAGGCTATTTTCAAAAGTAGAAGTCCGAGTACAATGCAACTTTGCATGAATTAAAATAGCGTTATTAGCTTTCATGTCCTTAAGTCTCATTGGTTTCAGAAATAAATTGGTTATGCAATGAGCCGCAAAGTGACTGGTCACTGATTTTGGCTGTGACAGCAAGATTTTGAAAGTTCGTAAAATACCACTTCCACATCCTTTAGATGCAAGTCAGGAAGTCCGTGCAACATGAAAAACATACCCAGAACAAGCTGCATTGGTTAAAAATATTAAATTTTAATTTGCAAAATGTTTATGAAATTGGGCTAAAAAACACTTGAATCCAAGTAAAACGTGGGTGTCAAGCCTCATTAAGTTACCAACTTTATCAGAAAATTTTGGCTCAGTGGTATTAACATCCATATGAGGACCCAGACTTTTGCTGAACTGCAATAAGCCAAGAAAATGCAAAAGTTCAAAAAAGGTAGATCAACTGATGTCTGATCTTTGCAAAAATATAAGCCAAAATCAAGTGTTGCGTTTCTTTTGCTGGTTAGTGCATTTTCGTTGCTTTGATTCAGATCTTTCCTCATTGAGTAGATTAACTGCCATGACATGAGTGAACATGTCACACCTTCCATTCGTACTTGGCCAAGAAATTAAACAAAAAAATATTAGTTGACTCAGCCGTTATGAATTGCCGTAGATCCCTGAAACTTTCAGATATGAAAGACTGGGTGTTGTGTTGTGACAGCCTTTATATCAGTCATTGACATCAGGCTTTAGTAAATGATGCCTTCTTAAGGCATGCCAAATCACCATAAAATGGTGACTTTGCTTTACAGATGATTTCATATTTGGTAGACATTAGCGGTAGAAAATACATCATTTTCCTGCAATTTTCATTGGTTGAGAGAAGGTATGACTTCACTCTTTCCTGAAAAGTGACATAGTTTGTTAGTGTTTTACATGGGGACCATGGTATTCTAATCCATTGATCTCCTCACTGGAACTGACTCTAGCTGTTTCAAGTGAGAGTTTTTGGTAGTGTTTCACACATTTATAGTACACACATTCTATGTATTGAGATGATTGGGATCAGATGATCCACAAAATTATTATTTTTACAGAAAACAAACAAACACAATGTCATGCAAAGTGATGCATGTATTATTTAATCAGAGGAGGGCTCTGCCCACAGTGCCCAGACGACATGAGAATGGGGTACCAATTGCTGGGACCCTAGTTTGATTCCCACTAAGATTTTCTCATGAATGTTGGTCACATCACTGGATCCTCTTATCCTAAGGAACGATTCAGAATTTATGACTGGGGGCCAGTGGGGGGGGGGGGGTTGGGAGTTTTGATGGAACTTTCTGTGAAAAGTGATACCCCCTTTGGTTTCACAAATTACCCCCCTTGAAACATGGGTGAAAAATTGGTACCCTGTCCGGAAAAATTCCCATTGTCCCCAAGTCATGAGTAACATGTGCAAATAAGCGGTTCCCACTCAGGTAAAACTACCAGCCCCGTCGACCCAGTCGTAAAATTTAATTCTGAATAGTCCTTTACTAATATCACAGACAATGCTTTTGGGCAAGGCATGATAATTTCGCATTCAGAAATGTGAAGCCATTTAGAGTCGGTTTGAGGCTGATTTAATAACAACTGAACTTACCGCAGCAATGAACAGTAACACAGGAGTGTGAAATACAACAGTTCATGAGGAAATGTTAGAGATCATATGGATTGCGGTTTTACATGTGTGAACAATACCACAATACCAAGTTGGCCTTTGCAGCAGTTCATTGGTTGAAGTTACGACATCACTTTTTCAGCCAACATCACTTGCTTAAAGCAAACTGAAAAAAATAAGTGACACACTAGGTGCAGCTTGACCAATCACCTGACAGGATTTTCTGGTATCAGATCAAAAATTTAGCAAATTTTTTTTTGTTATTTGATCGAAGTCTACAAATATGAAATCATCTGTAAATTATAGTTATAAAAACAATGACATTCGGTGCAAAAACCCCTCTGGTCAAGACCCCCTTACCTCTTGAGGTACCACATGACCCCCTTTCCATTGCCAAAAAATAATTTGGCGGGCTGCCCGCACCCCAGGATCACACAGGCCAGACAATCCTGATTGTGAGGAGCGAATTATATATATTGAAGAAATCAACAAATTTCTTGTACATTACTTTTATTTGCCAAATGGTCATTCAAGAGATGTCACAGGATACAATCATTTTATGAAAAGAGTATCAAGAGCTATTTCTAAAAAAATATCCGACAATATTTTTTTACAAAATGTGCCCTGCTTGCAGTTACAACAAAGGAGCCTAGAGTCTAGATGACAACAACCTGATTACTGTTCTATAAGCCATGCCCTAAAAATTATCAACAACAATTTTGAATGAATTTCTCGTCCAATCTAGAAATGTAAAATTTGATAGAATGAGTAAAATCAATACGCAATCCAACGCAGTTTTAACAAGGTAGTAAATTGATCAGAATTGAAGAGGATGGACTATTTCTCATCTGGGGACCATGGAGGAGGAACCATTTCAGACTGAGCCACATAGGGTTTGTAAATCGGGGGTTGCATCCATGCACCATATGGAAAAGAGGGCCATGGCTGATCTTGTGGCCATGACTTATCTTGTGGCCATGGCTGATCTTGTGGCCATGGCTGATCTTGTGGCCATGGCTGATCTTGTGGCCATGGCTGATCTTGTGGCCATGGCTGATCTTGTGGCCATGGCTGATCTTGTGGCCATGGCTGATCTTGTGGCCATGGCTGACCCTGTGGCCATGGCTGACCTTCTGGCCATGGCTGATCTTGTGGCCATGGCTGACCTTCTGGCCATGGCTGATCTTGTGGCCATGGCTGATCCTGTGGCCCGAGAGGTTGAGCATCCATTTGCGGAGGAGCAAATATTTGACCAAGGGCCATCAGCCATGCACCATAGGGTTGAGGGGGCCATTTACTATAAGGGTTGGGAGGCCAAGGAGCTTGTACAGACTTCATATTACATGGGGGTGTCTTGGTGACTTTTGGAGGGCAAGTTGGTCGAGGTGGATGAGTAGCCTTATGTGGACATGCAGGAATGAGAGGAGTAGGCTTAGTTGTAGCGGTAGTTGGCTCAGTTGATGTAGTTTGAGCAGTAGTAGGCTCATCAGTTGGTGTAGCAGTTGCAGTGAAGGGCTCCTCGGTTGGTGTAGCAGGAACAGTAGTAGGCTCATCTGTTGGTGTGGCAGGTGCAATAGTGGGCTCATCTGTTGGTATAGATGGTGCAGTAGTAGGCTCATCCATTGGTGTAGCAGGTTCAGTAGTGGGCTCATCTGTTGGTGAAGCAGGTGTGGTGCTTGGCTCATCCATTGGTGTAGAAGGTGCAGTAGTTGGCTCATCTATTGGTGTAGCACATACAGTGGTTAGCGCATCTGTTGGTGTAGCAGATGCAGTAGTAGGCTCATCTGTTGGTGTAGCAGGTGCAGTAGTAGGCTCATCTGTTGGTGTAGCAGTTGCAGTAGTAGGCTCATCTGTTGGTGTAGCAGGTGCAGTAGTGGGCTCATCCATTGGTAGAGCAGGTGCAGTAGTAGGCTCAACTGTTGGTGTAGCAGGTGCAGTAGTTGGCTCATCTGTTGGTGTAGAGGGTGCAGTAGTTGGCTCAATTATTGGTGTAGCACATACAGTTGTTAGCTCATCTGTTGGTGTAGCAGGTGCAGTAGTAGGCTCATCTGTTGGTGTAGCAGGTGCAGTAGTGGGCTCATCTGTTGGTGTAGCAGGTGCAGTAGTAGGCTCATCTGTTGGTGTAGCAGGTGCAGTAGTAGGCTCATCTATTGGTATAGCAGGTGCAGTAGTGGGCTCATCCATTGGTGTAGCAGGTGCAGTAGTGGGCTCATCTGTTGGTGTAGCACATACAGTTGTTAGCTCATCTGTTGCTGTACCAGATGCAGTAGTAGGCTCATCTGTTGGTGTAGCAGATGCAGTAGTGGCCTCATCTGTTGGTGTAGCAGGTTCAGTAGTAAGTTTGTCTGTTGGTGTACCAGGTGCAGTAGTAGGCTCATCTGTTGGTGTAGCAGGTGCAGTAGTAGGCTCATCTGTTGGTGTAGCAGGTGCAGTAGCTGGCTCATCCATTGGTGTATAAGGTTCAGTAGTGGGCTCATCTGTTGGTGTAGCACATACAGTTGTTAGCTCATCTGTTGGAGTAGCAGGTACAGTAGTAGGCTCATCTGTTGGTGTAGCAGGTGCAGTAGTGGGCTCATCTGTTGGTGTAGCAGGTGCAGTAGTAGGCTCATCTGTTGGTGTAGCAGGTGCAGTAGTAGGCTCATCTGTTGGTGTAGCAGGTGCAGTAGTGGGCTCATCCATTGGTGTACCAGGTGCAGTAGTGGGCTCATCTGTTGGTGTAGCAGGTACAGTAGTTAGCTCATCTGTTGGTGTAGCAGGTGCAGTAGTAGGCTCATCTGTTGGTGTAGCAGGTGCAGTAGTGGGCTCATCTGTTGGTGTAGCAGGTGCAGTAGTAGGCTCATCTGTTGGTGTACCAGGTGCAGTAGTAGGCTCATCTGTTGGTGTAGCAGGTGCAGTAGTAGGCTCATCTGTTGGTGTAGCAGGTGCAATGGTTGGCTCATCTGTAAATGAAGCAGGTGCAGTAGTAGCTGTTGGTGTAGCAGTTGCAGTGGTAGGCTCATCCATTGGTGTAGCAGGTGCAGTAGTAGGCTCATCCATTGGTGTACAAGGTTCAGTAGTGGGTTCATCTGTTGGTGTAGCACTTGCACTAGGCTCATCTGTTGGTGTAGTAGGTGCAGTAGTAGGCTCATCCATTGGCGTAGCAGGTGCAGTAGTAGGCTCATCAGCTGATGTAGTGGTGGGCTCATCTGTTGGTGCACCAGGTGCAGTGATTGGCTCATCTGTTGGTGTAGCAGGTGCAATAATAAGCTCATCAGTTGATGCAACAGTTGCAGTGGTAGGCTCATTTGTTGGTGTAGTTGTGGAAGTAGGCATATCAGTTGATGCAGCAGGTGCAGTGGTTGGCTTATCTGTTGGTGTAACAGTTGCTGTGGGGATACAGTTGCAGCAGCCTAGTTTAAGTATAGCCTCTTCGTAGGCATTGGGACACGTCACATTATCACAGCTGAGAATAGCTGCAATTGAAAAGACAAGACATTTGGCACAACAAAACGTATTAAGTAAGGAACAAATTTCCTGAAAACAGAACTTCTTTGCGCTCATGGAAATCCTACTATCCATTTTGAAGTCAATATCTTGAATTTATTGATCAATTCTTGTGTGACTGTAACTATTACAATTGAAATTGTTCATCAATAATGTTCTCTAATACAAGAGGCTTCGTTGTCATGAAATTTTAACTTTAACTTGTCTATGAGCGGCAACTATATGTTTCATTGCTTGTTTATAGTAAAAACACATAGTCAGTAGTATACAGTGTAATATGATAAAACAAATAAATTTAACTTTACCATCATTGACTTGGGTAAACACTGCAAAGAGGTCATTTAGGCCAAAACATCCGATTTGGCCACATGATCTGCTGAAGACATATTCCACACTTGTCACAGTTGTTCCCTTGTAATCGATTCTATAATTCTGAAAATCCAATTCTGGGTACGTTCCGCCATTGTTCAGAGCTATAACCTGTGCAAAATAAAAGCATTAATGACAGCAAGACTGCATGCATATACAGCAATAGAAGACAAATAACACTCAAAATGTACCTTTAGTGCCAAATAAGTAGCCATTTCGCATCGTACTCCATGTACCAAAAAGTCAAAGATACTAACTTTATTGACACAAAAATAGACAAGAAACTCTTGATACAATGTTATAGCATGAGCTCAATTAATTAAAATTAGTTATATAATTTATGTTCAACATTGATACAATACATATGTATCAGTAAATTGACCTAGCCACTTTAGGATAACCCATGTGAAGCATTGACACAATCCCGTACATGTGTACAACAGTACAAGATCCAATAAATTTCTGTTAGGTTTTTTTTCCCATGGTGATGCCAATGGACATCCACATGTTTGTGAAGCAACATATAAGTTCATTCTTACCCTTGTTAATACAGGATTACTTCCATTAAACGCAGTTATTGTCACTTGCTGATTGTTGTATGTTGTTGTCAACTGCCCCTCGATAAATTGCAAAAGTGTTTCTCCTTCTCCGGTAAAAGTGATAGTAAACGTAGGATTTGGATCTCCGATTTGGAAGGTCGCAAAGTTATCAGGAAATCCGTCATCAAGTTGTAGTCTGAGAGCTTCTTGTATCGGATGGTCTTCAGTACTTTCAGTGGAAATTTGCACTGTCCACAACCGGTTAGTGACACTTTGAAAGGTGGATTCTGTGATTTCATGAGTTGTAGTGGCTGGAAAATACATTATTCAAAATTATGTAAAATTCCCTAACTGACCCAAAAACAAAAAGTGTAGAACCTATATGCGGCATGTTCTACATTACAAATGTGTCCATACTGTTGCCCGTAGACTGCCCAGGAATTTGAATTTTGGAAAGACAATGTGGCATTCAGCATTTGATTAGTTTTAAACCGAAAACTCTAGTTTGGACTCCAAGATCGTTCCAGATTGGTGTCAATAAAGAGTGCACTCTTTTGGTATTGTTGATTGAAAAGGAAGATTTTCTTTCTCACAGCAGCAAATATAGATAAGGCCACACATAATTGATCTTTAGCTTCTCGGATCCTCTCAAGGCACTTTTTCTAGGGTCGGTCGGTAGGACAAAAAAAAAAAAAGGTAAAAAAATTTTTTTTTATCAAAAAAAAATTTTTTTTTTTTTCATTTTTTTTTTCCATCGGCAGGAAATCTATTGTGTCGGCGGGTCCGCGAAGCTAAGAATCAATTATGTGTGGCCTAAACTTGATCTGAATAGTGCAGTCATAGGCATACCAGAGGGGCAATTGGGGAAACACTAAGATTCGAGCCAAAAGGCCAAAAAATCAACAGATGTTTAATAAAACATTTAATATAAAAAATCAATGGTTTCCAGACTTTTTCATCTGAGATGGTATCAAGTCTAGATCTTGAAAATGTCGCTCGCCGCCCTAAAAATTTGGTGTGTGGTATGCCTATGAGTGCAATGCATCCTGCTTCAGGATTAACAAGTTTGCCAATTTTCTGGGATAGGACATTGTGTAATTATCAAAGTAACTTGCGTTATAATTTTCTCATAATGTTATTTAGATCTAGATATTTACCAACTTCACAGAAGGTCCCTGAAAATCCAGGCTGACAAAAACATTTACAGCACCCGTTCACAGCTAGTCCTGCACTTCCTCCATTGCGGCAACATATCTGGGAACAGTCGGCTGAAATTGAGAAATCTAATGTCACAAAAAAGACTCTTTTATAGTTCAAAAGAGTTCATATGACAAACTGGAAAAATAAACAGACAATGAAATGTTTATACTAACAAAAACAGGAAAGTTAACGCAAAGAAACAACCAGATATTTTGTTACTATATAATACAATGAATCAATTTACGGTAGACGAAAAATGAGTGCTTACAGAAAAGCACTGGAATGTTTTTTGTGAAGTCATATCCCTATCCCTGCCATGCTATTCTGTTTGACTCATAAGCAGTTTGTGTGGAGTTATATCCTTTAAACTGAGCATCACAGTTTCAACACAGTGTCAGAGTGAAAATTGGGTCTGGGAAAACCCATGCAAGTTCCAGATCACAGCCTGCCAGCCAATGGGCTGCCAGAACAGTTATAGGTCACATAATCCATGTGTTTACAAACATTTTCAAAGCCTTTTGTTTATTGCAAGGTCCATTGAAGTTTAAAGTTACAAAGTCGCAACTTTGCAAATTAATCAAACAATTATGTGGGGATTATAACAATTGTCTACTGTGAATGCTCACGGAGCTGCTATTTGGTCAGATCAGACTGGTCATTGCCAATGATAGATCATTGGGATCACAAATGTAATGCTTCCTTCAATATATCAATTAATGTTTAAACTGTGATGCTTAGTTTTACTGTCAGCGTATTGGCTGGCAAGCTGTGACAATGTGGTTGCAGGGGCTATCCCAGATAAATTGCTTACTCTGACACTGTGTTGAAACTGTGATGCTCAATTTCTTTGGATCCACACTGGCTAGAAGCCAGGGAATCTGACCAAGTTTAAAATGACATCACAGCTTGTAGTTAATTTTACATATATTGCAATGCTAGAGAATAAGAGTCATCTCTGACATCACACTTCAACAGCATAGAAAGAACTTGAGATTCCACATAAATATGAGGCGGACTGTAAAATAATATTTTCCTAATCAATGAATTACCATTAGAACTCTCTCCGGATGGGCAAACAGTACTTTGGATTTCTGTCAATGCAGTGGATAAGTCAGGTGGACGCAAATGGATGAGCTCGCATCTTTCTCGTAATCGATCAGTCTGCCGACCGCTGATATCCCTTTGCCTGGTGAAGAGGAAGCACAGGTTTGGTGCGGATTGTCTGTCTCCTGCAAAGCCTCTCAAAATCTAGAATATAAAAAATCTTGTATAATAATCTATAACCATCTACATTGTTGTCTTTTTAAGGATGAGATATTCAGCACCCATAAAGAATGAGTCCATGTACACACTCAAAATTGACATATATATGCTCACCAGTTGAATGTACTTTTACTGTACAAAGTAAACCACTGAGCACTCTAATACAGATAAACATACATGGAAATAAGATATAGTAAGTGCAGCCCTCAAAGCCCAATTCTTGGCGCTCATGAGGGTTGATTGATGAGATGGGAGAGAGAGAGCTGAAGGAGTCCCCAGCATGTTACACATTTACCCCATGTGAGGGATCTTTGGCTTGCCCAGTGCAGACACTGATACAACGGGCGGTCAAATTAATGTCTCATCTGAACGACATCCAGCTGGGATATTGCTCATGAGGGTTCTCTGAAAATTTCGGGTTCAAAAGTCTGCTTCAACAAGAACTTCTGTAAAAGGTTCCCAGCGGGCATTGTGATGTCGATGCGACATCAGTCTAAAGTCGGGTTTGATGTTGAAATTATGTTACAGTGAAGGTGGATTTGCAAAAAAGATAGCATTGAATTATAACCTTGGGTGGACATCAAACTCTGCTGTGAATGCAAAGTCATATTGGCAATACATTCAGATGGGCATCTGACTTTAGTACGACATCAGTAGAAGGTCAGTCAAAAACCTGGCTGAGGACAACATTTATGCGACATAATTCCTTGGCATCATTGTGAGGTCCCTTTCTGACCTCAGTCTGATGTCAGGAGAAGATCAGTCAACAAACAATGTCATGCTGACATTGGCTTTTGACTTCTGTGTGTGGGTAAATAATAACGTCACAATGACTTTGTAATTAAGTCAAGGTCAGTCACAACCTAAAATAACCAAAATACACCATCAGACTGACATCACAATGCCTGCTAGATGCTGGGTCATAGTATTAGTAGCAATTGGTATGGTGGCAACTGCAGAAAATCCAAACATCAAACCTCTCGTCTTGTTGTTCTGAAAGCTTCTGCTACATCTCTTCCTCCTCTCGGGGCAGGCAAGCTGTTCATCAAGTAGCTGTTGAAGTATTCTGCGTTGTTCAGCTCATTCAGGCGAGACTCAATCCTGTTATTCCTGTTGTACAGGACAAGAGACAGTCGAGTGCGATCATCTCCCACATCAAAAAGGTTCACAATATCCTTTATACTGTCGATGAATCGCCCATACAAGTTTTCCGAAACAAATCTTGATCTATCAAGAATGAATACGACGTCAAACATGGGGTCGCAAGCATCTGTACCTGAAAGACAATGACAGAACCAAAGAGGGTTTGAATCGAGCCTTTTTATATGAATCTGATAGTTTCGATTGCAAGAAAATGTATTATTTTTTTCACTTACCATTGTGGCAAATTTGGTAATCTCCATTGTTGGCATGCCTGTAAATTGAAGTAGACTTTTTATGTTTTATTTTATCAAGTTCACAGATCCTAACTTTTTATCAGAAATAGCAATACACTCGGTGCTAGTACAGAAGTAATACCAGTTCACAGGTCCTCTCTCACCTCATCCAATAAATCTTTTCTTCATCCGATATAATAGAGCAACTCTTCCCATTAACAGTTCAGAAGTGCTTATGGAGAATCGAATATTTTCATAAACGTTATATATAATGTCAATGTATTTATTTATTTCAGGTTTTTGATTCTTTCTACAAATAGCTTTTCTCACAAATTCAGTACAATGCTTTTTTTTAAGCCCTGGTTTTGTTTTTGTTAGGTGGTTCCACTCATATGCTATGTATAGGTTATTCACCACGGGAGAGGGAACATGTGATTGATCACCTGAGGGCTTTAGCCCGAGGTGGGATAAACACATATTCCTGATCCCATGGTGAATAACCGGCTTATACCATGAGACAAACAGTCAAACATGAGAGGATAACTGGACGACAAAGAATATGGGAATTATTTCCCTGCAATACTGGTATGTGATTGGCTGACAGAGGTGTCGAATGGTATAAGGCTTAATTATTGGTCAAAGTCATAGAAGAAAATACGTAAATATACTTACAAAGAGGTCAGGTAAGCCATGAAACTGACCAAAAGCCATGGGAAGTTTGCACCTCTCAAAGCCATTTTCGATTGTTGCCTCTCCTGGCAGCAAACTTACGTGAATGTCCAAAACGGATACTTTTTAAAATTGTTTCACATTGCTATGACTTATCACTCATGGATAAGTCTTTCATAACTTTATTACCAGGTGCTTTCTTTATGATTTATTTGTTTTTTACGGTTATCACCATACACCAAATTACTTTTATGTTGGCTGATCAATTTACAAACTGCGTTAAAACCATTAAAAAATCCATTGGTGGTATTGCAAATGACATCTTTAATTGACCAATTCTACGTAAGAATATGTTGTTAAATTGTGATAAAATAATATGACGACAATATCACATATTCGGACAGACTGTGATATTCTCTTTGTTCAAATACAAAAATGTTTTCATCTATTGAATTAGAAATCAGAAAATAGAGATAAAAAACACATGTGTGATGAAAAAGGTCAATAGTCATTTTGAGAAGAAAACGGTATATCCACAAGTAATAAGTGGTAAGTAAGGAGACAATCGTTTGTGACATCCAAATATCTTTGGTACAACAGTATGTCACAATATGACATGTACGAGGGGCGTTCAGAAAGTTCTAGGCTTTTTTTTATATGGACACTTATTTTCAATATAGAACTATGAATTTTTTCCCAGGATAAACTTCAGCATATTTGGAATGGATTTGGAAAATTTTGGACAATTTGGACATTTTTAAGTCATTCTGTGGTTGCAATGGAAACTTAAAGTTCAGCTTCTTGGGGCAGGTGACACTGAAACCACTAAAGCCAATGAATTTTGGCTGTGAGAGACCTCTCTCTACCACTTGCATTAGTGAGATTGACAATATTAGACGCAAGAAATATAATATTAGCCTTAAAAAATACTCCCAAGCTCACCAAAAGCATTGATTCATACACTTGACCCATTGAAGTAAATGTTCCTTGAAGTCCTCAAAACAAAGTTCTGCGAAAGAATTTCGGTCATCCAAAGCCTTTTCTCCTCCAGTGCCTGAAACTATAGCCCCCATGGACTAGAGTAAGGGAAAACCAGGACTTATGTAAAGCAACATGTCACAGGAATAGCTAGGATGGATAATGCTGTCCATTTTGGTCTCTTGGTCATACTAGTGAATCCATATTTTCACAAGTCCTTATGTGGTCAGGGAAACACACCTTTGCCTCCTGAATTTCCCTCGCCAAATCTTGCATGCAGGAGTGCTTTCCTACATGGGTTCAGTGTAAGAATACACACATTTGGTGTGCTTGAAAGCATATTTAGAAGCTAATACCATATTTCTTGTGTCAAATATTGTCAATCTCACTAATACAAGTGATAGAGAGAAGTCTCTCACAGCCAAAATTCATTGGCTTTAGTGGTTTCAGTGTCACCTGCCCCAAGAAGCTGAACTTTCAGTTTCCATGGCAACCACAGAATGACTTAGAAATGTCCAAATTGTCCAAAATTTTGGAAATCCATTCCAAATATGCTGAATTTTAACCTGTGAAAAATTCATAGTTCTAGATTGAAAATAATTGTTCATTTGAAAAAAAGCCTCGAACTATCTGAACGCCCCTCGTACAGCATGCAGCCCGTCTCTGCTCGGGACTGACAAGTGGCAGCAGAATGCTTTCAGTCCCTGGAAAGAGGAATTGGGTCAACATTTACATCTATAGGACAGGTCACAGTATTCTGAATGGCAATGTTTGGAAATGAGAAGACAAAAGAAAGCTTTTTGTAACTTTAGCTTAACCTTTTGCGAAAGAAAGGAGTGATTTTACTCATCAGAAGTTTGATGGTATCCAATCTAAACCAATTTATGTATGTTAAAGTGTGTCAGAAAACTGTCGAAATACGTAGAAGGGTCATTCAACAGAAATTGTCCTATTCCTGTCCTTAGGTGACCAATGTCATTAAATCAATAATCAATGTTTTTGATCACCTTTTTTTCAGTTAGTGATCCCAAGCAAGACCTGAACAAAAATGTCTAGTGTTAATTTTGTCATTCGTATATTTTTTTACTCTTTATTACTTCCCTAAAGTCACACCTGTGCCTGTTTTATGCATGTCCCTACACCGGTTTGAAGTGGTTTCTGCGAATACAAACCTCAGTAATCCTGTACATTTATCTGAATATGCCATATTTTTAATGTGAATATAACCAGAATAATGTCCTTAAACTTATAAATGGACTTGTTTGAACTTTTTTACTCCCAATTGAAGTTGGAGAAAATTAGCTGCAAAGGTCTGTCCCTGACATTTTTGTCATTACTGGAACATAGTACTCTTTTTGGCGCCACTTATTTTCTTACACAAGTAACATCATCAGTCACATGCATGACATTATACAGCTGCTACAGCGGCTTGACAGCATTGTTGTCTGCTGAAGAACATCACGCGGGCGAAGGAGATTTTATATCCATTTAAAACCCCTATTTTAAGTCAGTAGGTTTATTATGCTTCATTACTGCAACGGACGTCTCACTACGGTGGCCTGTTAGGGCCACTTGTTTTCTAATTTTTTTTTGCGTTATTTCGCAAAAAGTTTTGGTTATTTCACAAAAAGTTTTGGTTATTTCGCAAAAGTTTTGGTTATTTCGCAAAAGTTTGCATTATTTCACAAAATGTTTTGGTTATTTCGCAAAAAGTTTTGGTTATTTCGCAAAAGTTTTGGTTATTTCGCAAAAGTTTGCATTATTTCACAAAATGTTTTGGTTATTTTGCAAAAAGTTTTGGTTATTTCACAAAAAGTTTTGGTTATTTCGCAAAAGTTTTGGTTATTTCGCAAAAGTTTGCATTATTTCACAAAATGTTTTGGTTATTTCGCAAAAAGTTTTGGTTATTTCACAAAAAGTTTTGGTTATTTCACAAAACTTTTGCATTATTTCACAAAAAGTTTTGGTTATTTCACAAAAATTTTTGCAATATTTCACAAAACTTTTCCCGAACATATTTAGTGTTTTGCAGCCCAATAGACTATCTATTATAACAGTTTCATTATAATTTAGGCTAAAAAAAAGAGAGCACCATGTCACTGTGGTATTTGCACCTAATGAGTCAGAATAGCTGATGAAAGTGATGATGTGTCATATTCATACTTTTAGCACGGGACCTGGTTGCTTTTCCAAACGTAGGTAATCTCTCTGAATGGTGTTTGCACCTTGGCAAACATAATTATTCATGCAGTCCCTTCCAGTTATATTAGGAGATCTATGGGTTGGTTGCCTCCTGTAACATTTCCGGGCACTCAGGAGGATTGACTGATGTGGTGGTAGAGAGAGTGGGAGTGCTCAGCAGTGGTGTAACTGGGGGGTCTCGAGCGGGGGGGCACCTGGGGGGGGGCACGCGATTCTCTGGGGGGGCACCAACTATACTAACTGTATATTTTAGCCATAGTTGGAAAGTTCATATGGGGGGCACCTGGCGGGAAAGGGTCCAATATGGGGGATGCGTGCCCCTCGTGCCCCCCCCCATAGGGACGCCACTGGTGCTCAGCATGTTGCACATTTAATCCATGTGAGGGCTCTTTTAATTGATCATGACACATCATTGACACTCATTGTGACTCACAAAGTGCAATTTTCATATGTGATGTATCATCAAGACATGGAAAACCCCTAGATCTAGACAGACAGGTAGATAGATAGATATATTGATATATTGATAGATTGATAGATAGATTGATAGACAGATTGATACATAGATATGATAAATACTGCCAGAAAACCTCCAGAGGGGCAAGTGGTCTTTGGAGGGGGGGGGGGGCAGTCATGCTAGTGGGAATTTTTTTTAAATCTTCTTTTTGCCTAAATTATAATGTAACTATTATAATTGATAGTTTGTGCCTTGTGAGTCATAAGATGATGTGTCATATTCATACTTTTAGCATGGGACCCGGTAGCTTTTCCTAACATAGGTAATATCTCTCAAAGTTGATTGCATGTTGGCAAACGCAATTATGAATTCAGTGTCTTCCTGTAAGGTACTCCCGCATGCAAAGAGCAAATCGTAATAGATGTCTTATAGGGCTCTGCAGACTTACACATTCACACCTATAAACTGCTTCTGAGTCAGAAGGAATGACATGGCAGAGATACAGCTGTGACCTCACAAGAGACATTCCAATGCTTTTCTTTAAGCACTCGTTACGCATTCACCCCTATAAACTGCTTCTGAGTCATACATGGCAGAGATACAGCTATGACCTCACAAGCAACATTCCAGTGCTTTTCATTAAGCACTCGTTTTTCGTCTACTGTAACACATGTATGTTATGCCTTTTTCACTTTACAACTTCCCAAGCAAGCAAACGAGTGCTTAAAGAAACGCATTGGAATGTCTCTTGCCATGTTATTCATCTATTACATCTATTACGATTTGCTCTCTGCAACAACTTTTTGCGAAATAACCAAAACTTTTTGTAAAATAACCAAAACTTTTGCGTAATAACCAAAACTTTTGCGAAATAATTCAAAAGTTTTGCGAAATAACGCAAAACTTTTGTGAAATAATGCAAAAGTTTTGCGAAATAACCAAAATTTTTTGCGAAATAACCAAAACTTTTTGCGAAATAACCAAAACTTTTTGCGAAATAATGCAAAAAAAGTTAGAAAACAAGTGGCCCTAACAGGCCACCGTATCTCACAATCAAGAAAGGAATGCAGCAATTGTTTAAGGGCTTACAGAATTGCACTGACATGTTCCTTTTGAGCCTGTAAGTGTCATAGGGACTTCTAAGGTAATAGATACTTAATAATACAGCGATCACCATTTTGCAGTGTTAACACGCCTATTTCCAGTTAATCATACGCATTCAAAGTTGAGTCTATCACCCTGAAATTCTCCAAATTTGCAGGAAAATACCCAGTATTGAACATACATACATTTCATTAAGCTACTGCAAGTAGTTTTTCCGTACTGGTTGAAAGAACAAAGCCTATTTCAGCCTTCTCCAGGGCTTTGCTTGAGTCCTATCAGACACCAGCAGTTCTTAAATAACCAGACCTGCCATCACCATAATTTTTTCTACAGATATTCCTTGACATAAAAGTCAAATGCTTAGTGCAATATGACCTTTGGTCAACCATTTTGAAAGTCATCCTGCAACAAGTACAGAAAGAAACCATAAAAATCTAAAAATCTCCCTTTTAGTTCAACATTTTAATATACACTCCTGTTCATAAATATGGAATACTTTTCTTGGAAAAAACGTATCAAATAAAGTAAATTTCAGAGGGTGAATGTAAGCCAGGTCCATGGAAAAGATCAAGTCATCTACTCTAATCACTCTTTGAAAGCGTCAACTACATTTTTTGCATGAATTTTTAATTTTTGGTAGAATGCACCTCAACCCAAAAAAAACCTGAATTTCCATATTTTGTGCTGCTGTAACTTTTCCTGGGGTTAAAACTGCAGCATTTGTTTTAAGTGACAGTTTGTCCTTCCCTGTAGCGGTCATTGGAAGTTTTTACCATTGAATCAGACCACCATGTGCTCCAGCAGAAGTTGCTAAAGTTGTCAATTTCAATGGAGAATGTTGAAGTATTCCGTATTTATGAGCAACAGTGTATTAATAAAAACAATTTTTTCACTTGCTTGAGAAAATTCAGTGTCCATTTAAGGTGGCTCGATACTCGTGAACTTTCTAAGATAGGATTTCTCAAAAATAGTTTAGAATGATCCAAAATATAGTTTATAGCAAGAATATGTAAAAAAAAGTGGTCGCAACCAGTCTTTTTTTCAAAATATTTGAGGTTATGTACAAGAAAGTCAGTCCACGCAAACCTGAAAAACTCAATTTTTTTCTTATCTTTCTTTCTGTGAAGTTTGTCCTGCCATTCAGTGGTCATGCATCCCATATTATGAAATGAAACATGAAATTGAAGAAAGAAACTTCAATGGAACTGCTGATTGCAATTTCAAAGAGATATATTTAGTTTAAAGGACTTTCCAAGGGGCTCGGAATAAAAGTTTTGATTTTGACAATTTTAATTTTTTTTATAAACCATGGCGCTAAAAAAAATTGACGGGATAGGATTTCTCTTTTTTTTGTCATTAATTTCCAAATATTGTTAGGAACAATAAAATGCATAAGAGAAGGTTTGCTACCGCGATAGAAATTGAGATAAAAATTTATTTATATCTCCAAGTCAATTTTTAGAAATTAGACTTGCTTGCCGAAAATCGCGTGTAAAAAGTTTCTATTTGGACCATAAAGCTGAATCTCTGGTATGTTATAGTGCTGTTCATAGCGCATCTAATGCTTCAAACCAGAAGTTTCTAACCCTAATAGAAGTGACGCAAATGACAAACGAAGCGGCAGTCGCACGGAATTATAAAAAACCAAAAAAGCAGTCCACAGAGCTCAGCTGGCTGCTGTTGCTATGGTTACGCCGCCATTGCTGCACCATGAGTAGCGAGCCACCTTAAAAGGCCCAAATCCTATATCAGCCTGAATTTGAGAAATGACTGGTCAGCTGACCATGGTGATGTCATTACCACAACAATAGCAACAATGGCTATGGTGACGTCAGGGCAAGATGGAGGACAGGGAAGATTTGGTGGTGTCTCAAAGCGTGAAAAAAAGATAAAAAGCTTTTCCACAAATTAATTTTTGAGTGAAAGATGACCACTACTATTCTAAATCGAAGCTTGGGTACTATTCTCACCAGTGAACAACAAAATAAGTCCACAGTTCCACACAAAGTAAGTGTTTTCAGACCAAAACTGATGAAAATTTTAGATTTTCTGGTAGCTGCTGGTGTCCCGTAAGTGTATGTCCTGTTCAACAGGAACCGCTTGCAGTACCCAAAAAAAATTTTACACAGTTTATGCCCAGGTGTTTTTGGACAAATCTAGATACTTTTGGAATTTAGAATAACAATATGTCTTGCCACAGGACGGTGTCAAAGTTGGCATGTTTTTGCTAAAAATGGTGATTCCCCTTTATGTGATATATACTTATATATCTATTGACCTTGCCTTAGAAGCCCGTATGATAAGTGAAAGGTTATATCTCTATACAATGTAGTATACATGCCATGTTATTCTCCATGACTCATAAGCAACTTGTGAGGCCATATCCAAAACTTTCAATGATATCAAAACAAGCAACCTCCTGAGTAAAAGCACTCATCAATTAGGTCACTCAATGACAAATTGACAGTTCATTTCAATGCAATGGATGTGGCTTGTTGCTGGTCTGTGTCACTAGTTTTCTTGTCTTGTTGAGATAGGGGAGAGTCCACTAACTTCAGCTGCTCAAATTTTAGGGGGGGGGGGGGGGTGTTATTTTAAAAATTTCAGAAAATCATACCTGTGTGGATGGAATATGAAAATATAGGTCAAAAGAAACCCAAAGGTACCTCAATCGCATTATTTGGTTTTAAAAACCCATATGGACGGAGGCTTTGAAGATAACGGCTTTTGCGCCGACTGCAAAATTACCCAAAAATGCCATATCTCGAGAACGAATGCACATACAGACTTCAAAATAGGCTCAAATTATTCGCAATCCCTAAGTTTATATTCGTCTTTCATAGTAAATATATGCCTATCTGCCTTATTTTTTAAGATATAGCCAAAAAACCTTGATTTTGTGCAAAACCTTATATTTTCGATTTTTTAGGAACTTTATAGGCCAAATCAGTCTTTCTGTGTAACAGTGTCTATCTTTGTCTTAGGTTATGCATGTGTTCTGGTTTTATCCTCGTCAGGACTATAATGACTTGGGATTTATTTGTCTTCAGTCATTTCCTCATATTTTAAAGTAAGTGTGTGTTTGGTGAAGAAAAGTAGGCCTAATTTTGTTTCCAATTTTCATGTAAGAAAATGTAAGGAGTCTCCTAGCGACAGCACATTTCGCTATATTTGTAATTTTACTTTTTGGTTTGTTTCTTTTCTTATCGAGAGGACACTGACAGGTTTTGCAAACTGAAGTAAGCATTATCAAGTTGAAGCTGTGAATGTGTAAGTCTTAAGTATTCAGTGAGACATTTGTTTGGCTTCTTATGGTGGTGATGGATCAGATATTCTGATATACAAAGGTGATCTTAAATTTTCAACCTAATATTGGTAAGTAGAAATATTTAGTTCCCGTTCACAAAAAAAGGCTTATGTTTATTCCACCTTCTGTAGAAAGATGTCACAAATTCTAGGAATTGAGAACATTTTGGCATGTTGTATCTCAAATTTTACAATCTGTCTAAAATTCTATACATATGTGTAACATTTTTTTCTCTTTACTGTGCAGCCACATCCACTTTTTAAAAAGTGTAGCCATTTTTCAAACAGACTTGATTTGACTAAATAAATAACCTGACCTGACAATTTTTTTAAAATTTTTAGTTTTTGCTACTTTACAGAGATTGTCAACATCTCTATTGACTTGCATGGAGAAGAAAGATTCTCAATATCCCAGTTTCATGCCTGAAATTGTTTCTGAACAAGAAATTGATTGACTTGTTCTCCTCAAGTAGTACTTCCTGGTCATCCTTTGTCACATGTTGTCTGTGTAACTTTTGCTTTTCTTTGGTTACCTGTTCATTGGTCAAACGTCAGTTGGTTCAACGAGATAAAGAGTGCTAAAAAACGAAGTGCTCAGTCACAAGATGCTGGGGAATTCAATGTCACTGAAGGCATTCACCACAGAATTAAGCAAGGGGGTGTTGGAGAAAGAACTGTATTTTTTAAGAAGTCCTGGAATTGGTGCAAGGTCCCTTGGCAGAGGTAGATGTTTCAGCTTAATCTTTCTCTCCTCAGAGAAACAGCTTACTCTATTTTCAGAGCTATATGCAAACCCAAACTTTGAGGGTATGGACCAATATTCCTGATAAAAAATTTGTGCATTAAGATGTC
Source organism: Platynereis dumerilii (assembly GCA_026936325.1). Taxonomy (NCBI): domain Eukaryota; kingdom Metazoa; phylum Annelida; class Polychaeta; order Phyllodocida; family Nereididae; genus Platynereis; species Platynereis dumerilii. The sequence continues at coordinate 23,099 of JAPTHN010000102.1, read as the reverse complement.
AGGCACAGTCAATACATGTAAATTGTTTTGTTTAGTCATACTACTGGTAAAAATGATTAGATCCTGTCTCATCTTCTTGTTTCTCTTAAGACTTCTTGAAAAATCCTCTATTTTCTTGTTATAATACATCATTACTGCACAGTGGTGTCATTGTAGGTGGGGCTGGTGGGGCATTTGCATTTGCCCCACCACTTTTTGACCAAAGTATACATGTTTCTGAATCAAAAAAAATATATAATTTTTCCCCTGACATCTTCCACGAAGATGTGACGGCTACTTGCCCCACCACATTAAAATGAAACTAACGCCCCTGTTACTGCAAGATGAGCATTGGAAACAAATGAATGTGATTAACAATCAATTTTAGAGTTACTAGTCCATTAGGGATGTCATTTTCCAGTATTGGACTTTTATTATTAATAGATTCATTATTTATGCTATGCTCTTCAAGTTAATTCCATGCCATTACTGGCATTACTGCTGTCTCACATGTGAAATAGAATTATTATGGTGTTGTGAATGTCACTTGTTTTATAAGCTTGTCAAAGATCTTGTCAGTGAACCTCAGGATAGCTGCACACAGAGTACCACGCAGTTATATGAAACTAAATATTAATGTTATTGTCATAAGTAAATCAAGTATCTCGCTGATCAAATCAATTTAGGCATAATCTATGCACGGTATACTACAACTTGGTATAGTATGATTCAGTAATTGATAATATGGAATAGAACTGTCAAATGCATATACATATTAAATGTAAACATAGATTGAGCAATTTTTGCAATTATTTAGGCTCTAACACTACACACACAGTCTGCAATGCGAGTTTACGCTTGTATACTGTCGGAAAAGAGCAAAAAAACAGTTTTTGTCCAATAACAAAAAAAAATATTGCACTAAGGCCTATAGTTACTCGAAACACTGATATAAAAGTGAGGATTCCGGTTAATTTGAGCCTATTCACAAGTCTCTAAGACCAATAGTTCTCGAGATATGATTTTCGTCATTATTTCTTCGCGTCAACCTTCAAAGGCTCCGTCCATATGGGTTTTCGGCTTATATTGACATACGGAGGCAACCGTGTTGCCTAACTAGGTCCAGGTCACACAAAAAATGCCACACAGAAACATTTTGGAATTATCACCCCCCCCCCTAGCTCAATGTGGAAAGGGTATTAGTGCAAAGAAGCTTAAAAGTGGCCAGAAAGATGAAGATTGAGTAGAAATATATTGTGCTAAAGTGTTGTGAACAAAGCTTGATCTATATCATATGGACACTAGACCAAAAAGCTCAAATTCTCAAATCGCAAACTTAGTAACCTCAGTTTAGCCACCAAGTTGTTTCGATTGGACCACCTCGAAAAGCAATGTTTGAAATAATTAAAGTCATTTGCATCATTTAATAACCCAGAAACAGGATTTTCTGTTTGTGTCAACTAACCTCAGATCACATAAACTTTCAATTTTGGAATTTTTACTTTACACAATTGTTACAGGAAATGCCTGTAGAGTGCATCTTAGTATGGGAGTTAAATTTAATCTAACATATCTCTGGGCCATAATTTCATGTCTTTAGGGATCATTTTTTCAAAAAAGCGAAAATTGTCATGTTTACATGCTGTATTGTGAATATGCATACATCCATGAGGTTGTCCGATCGAGGACACTCCACTGGTCCAATTGAGGGAATATATCTGTCACTTGCACAATTTAAGCCAGTGCCCTGTATTTTATAGATAGATGAATTTCTCTTTTTTTCGTTTTGGGAGACCATTAGCTGGAGGTCACTGAAACGGATTCTGAAGGATTCCCCAGCAGTATTAGACCACGGTCCAGAAAGTGAAACCCTCCCCCCCCCGGAGGGAATTTTTGGGACCCCCCTAGTCTTCTTCCTGGATGTGTTAGGAGTTCATTTCAGGTTGTTTCCGCAATTTAAAAGCGTGGAAACTCCAGAAAAAATCACTTTTTCTGAATACCGCGTGACGAATTTCGATATTTTTAGCGTGACGCACTTTCCTTCACCAAATTGGCAATAACTCCCTCAACTAGACATGTACGAATCGCATAGCGATGAGTGATGCACTGCGCTACTGAGTTTGTGACATGACGCATCCCTTGGAATATCAGAATGATATTCACTAATAACTATTTATTCTAGCTTCTACATTGCGCTGTAAGACATATTCTATCAAAATATGCCTATACTAGGACTGTCATGATTTTAACTTATACCAAAATTTGCAAAAAAAATAGAAAAATTCAGATGTCAGTCAAAAACGTGACATTCGTCGGCGCCTTAGGGACCGTTCAGAATTTATGACTGGGGGGGGGGGTGGGAGTTTTGCTGGAACTTCCCGTCAAAAATTAATACCCCCCCTTGAGTTTCATGCGGATTTTTAGTACCCCACCCTTAGGTTTCACGAGTATTTTTAGTACCCCCCCCTCGACATACAAAGCAATACACACATATATACTGTTATACAAGGCCACACGTACTGATTCGCGTCATTTCGTGGACTTTTGCGCGTAAAAAAATCCAAATAAAATGAGTTTATGCGTGTTTTTTAACATTGTTTTCTTTTGTTAAAATTTCTTACCCCCCCCTTCGAAGTGTTGTCAAAAATTAATACCCCCCCCCCCTTGAAACACGCGTGAAAAGTTAGTACCCCCTCGGCCAAAACTCCCACCCCCCCCCCAGTCATAAATTCTGAACGGTCCCTTATTATTGTCCTTATATTCATAGTGCTGCTTTGCCTCATTGGGGTGTGGTCCTTGGTTCGTAATTTAGTAAAAAGGCGCCATATAAAGTTTTCCTTATGGTTACCAGATATTTTAAGACTATCAACACTATCAATGTATGAATTTGCCTGTCTGTGTGACTGTATTGAACATGTTGAACTGTTGGTCTGCAAGATAGATAGATTATGGAATGTCCCTCTCTATTTACCTATCTAGTAATCTGCTTATCTATGTAAATCTATTCATGTATCTGAAATATATCAATAAATAAAGACAGATATTCTGTCTATAGAACTTTACCCTATTCACTTTGTTAATTAAAATGCCTTCTCTAATTCATTCATTCATTCGTCCTGTGTAAACGCTGGAGGTGTGGCTGCTGTTGCTGCTGGGATCATTGCAGCAGGATATATTTAGAATTCGCGGAAAGCACACTAATGTTTAAAATTAGCTGTCTATAATTAAATATTCGGTAGTTATGATACATACATTTTGATACATTAAGAACACAGTTGGAACATAATAGGACACAGTGTCAAATATTATGACTATCAGTTAAGCCATAGCTGAGAAGAGAGAAGACCCATTACAAAGGAATTATGGAGAGGTGAATTATATATATTACTAGAAAATACCCATTAAGAATGCTGTAAATTGGGGGGTAGCCTCGAGATTTGTGTATAACACCAGGAAATGTGGCCAGACAGGCCCATGTGCTTTCACAGTCCACATCATTATTGAACTATTGTCCGTCTCTTCTCCACAACACACTTCCTTTCAAGTCACTATACAATGAAATACCTCCCATTCTTCTGCACTACAAAGACATACCACCACTGACTCTTTATCAATATTCACTAATATATTTTCCTTATTCCCATTACTGCCTCCACTTCCCTGCTACATGCCCCGACCCATGGTGATTGTGAGGGCTGGAAGTGGATGAACTTGTGTTATTGCTGTAAGGGGATCCCATGGAGTTGTGTGATCGTTTTGGCGGGAATCGGGACGGTGGCGCCACGGGAAAACGTGAGCAGTCTGGGAACTACGATGCATAACATGCAAGGGAAGGGAGGAATCGAGAGAGAAATTGGAGGGGGATGGTAGCGAAATGCTGTGTGATATGAAAGGTATGGAGGAAAGAGGAGGAAATGTGTATGAGAGATGCAGAGTAAAGATACAGAGGTGGAATGCAGGCACATTGAAAAGGTGAGCGGGGATGACGTCATGTCACGTGCGCTAGTGTAATATTATATGAGATATAGATATAGATAGATTGTTTGACTTAGGCCTATGCTGTCATCAGCTTTTTCTTTAAAACGGGCATTTCTTTAAAACAGGAATGTTTGCAACAAAACCAGTCTGTGCCGGATGATACAAGCTCACTTTCAGGTTGCAGTGTATGTTTCCTGATGTTTGTTGAATTTTCAAATCCATGGGGCATTTTGGATTTTTTTCTTATATTTGCCAGAAAATAAAACAGGAAAAGACATGTTGTAGTCTCTGCATGATCTCCATTTTTGCCAGTACACTGGCTTAAATTCATGGAAATCTAATAAGATATAATAAGAAATGGATTCAAATCACAATCATGAAATCCATTTCAAGTATGTTAAATTCCAAGCATTGGCCTACAATCATGTGGAGCTGAGTGCCCAAAAACTAACCCCTACCTAAGAGGTGCACCACCCATTTTTTTATATTAACTGAAGAACCTGGTTGACCTGGTGCATTCAATGCACTCCATGCAACCGAATAACCAGGCTGCAGTGGTGCATCATCCACGGGGGCATTGTACAGGCCTAGTGAAAAGTAGCCTGTTCCACTGGCCATAATCAAATGTTAGTTGACGAATTTGGAAGCCTACGAAAACAAGGGCACTGCTAGCCACCTAGCGGTGGGCTGGCGCAGTGCAATAATCATCTTTAAAACTTAATATGCTTTATCATATTTATTACAACTTTACAGCCAATTCAATGAGTGGAAGTGTTCAAATTTTAGCAAAAATCTGCGATAGTCCAAATTTCACAATGGTGTGGCTGTGGTGTCCACACCCTTTTTCCAAAATTAAACTATATGCATCAGATAGCCTGGCAAATATACTAAATTACCATATAAAACTTAATATGCTTGGTCATTCCTATGACCAGTTTACAGCCAATTCAATGTGTGGAAGTGTTCAAATTTTAGCAAAAATCTGCGACAGTCCAAATTTCACAATGGTGTGGCTAGGGTGTCCACACCCTTTTTCCAAAATTGAACTATATGCATCAGATAGCCTGGCAAATATACTAAATCACCATATAAAACTTAATATGCCTGGCCATTTCTATGACCACTATACAGCCAATTCAATGTGTGGAAGTGTTCAAATTTTAGCAAAAATCTGCGACAGTCCAAATTTAACAAAGGTGGGGCTGGGGTGTCCAGACCCCTTTTCCAAAATATATATACTATATGCACCAGATAGCCTAGTAAATATACTGAATTACCATACAACTGATGGGAGAGAATTAACCTAGTCTCAATTTGTTTTGTTTTTTTAGATTTTAACTGAAATTGATGATTATAAGTGTTCAGAAATCTTTTTTGTTAAATAACATGTTAGGGGTAGGGGTAAGAAAATGGCCTTCTGTTAAACTTCAGTCCCTCTCCTCAACTAAAGCAACATTTTATCATGTAGCCTTCTTATTTGTGGTTCCAATGACACCTACATTGTGTAATAAAAATTATTATTGAGGGAGTTATGTCTAATTTTGTGACAGAAAGTCTGTTACGCTAAAAACAACTAAATTCCCGATGCGGGGCTCAGGTAAATTGATTTTTATGGATTTATTTGTGACTGTGTGTTTCTAGTGTTGATAGTTGTTTTAAAAATGATTGATTAAATTCACCCAGGCTGAATTTATGATTATTTTGCATAGTTTTTAGACTCAAATGGTGATTATATATGGGCGGAAATCATTTTATTAAATAAAATGTAGGGGTTGGGGTAAGAAAATGGCTTCCTAACAAATTTCAGTCCATTTTTTTGAGTAAAACAACATTGTATCATGTAGCCTGCTTATTTGTGGTACCAATGACACTTTTGTTGTGTCATAAAGATGATTATTGAGGGAGTTATTACCAATTTGGTGAAGGAAAGTGCGTCACGCTAAAAATATCGAAATTCGTCACGCGGTATTCAGAAAAAGTGATTTTTTCTGGAGTTTCCACGCTTTTAAATTGCGGAAACAACCTACATGAAGTGAACTCCTAACACATCCAGGAAGAAAACTAGGGGGGTCCCGAAAATTCGCTCCGGGGGGGGGATGGTTTCAATTTCTGGTCCGTGGTCTATATGTGAATTCTGACTTTGTGGGACCTGAATGACAATGTTCGATCAGACACTACCATTTTATACTTGTTATCTTGGCCTCAAATATTAATGATTTTTCTAGTCAAACATTCATGACCATTTCCAAATGATTGAAAAGCAATCCATCTAGACAGGACAACTGTTCATGAGCTTAATAATTTTGTCACAATCCAAGAGACACCGTTCCGATCCAGGGAACTCTCCCTACCTAGACAGTGGATACGACAAAATAAGCATACTGGAATATTTTGAATAAATATTCATCAAAGAAGTTATGCAAAGGCGGTACTCAGTTGTGCCCTGGAGATCTAAGAACAAATTACAATAGGACTATCAAAAAATTGATTTCACAAATCACTCTTTATTGCTCCATATTTCAATTCATCAAATTAAGTTTAACTGTGTTGCTTAACATGTAATTGATACTGAATTCATCTCTTAATCATTAACATATTTATTTGACACTACATTAGATATATTTCCAGCAAGCACACTAATAAAATTGATATTAATTCAGTTTGGACAACATAATTATTTAATTAATTTGAGCCAGTGCATTTGAGAATGAATTTGTCAATCTATTTGTCAAACCTGATTTTCTGAATTTTTTTTTTCATATCCATTAAATCGATTCCTTCCTATCTATTTCTTCAACAAGGCAAATTTGCGAAGTTTCGGGAAATCATCGCCCACGAAAAATCTTGGAAGGGTCGGTATTTTGGTCACAGGTTCTCGCTGAAACAAAGAAACACATGTGAAGATCGAAGAACATGAGGAGATTAAGATCATCTCCCACAGATCAGTGAATCACCAAACTTATTTGGGCTAATTTTTAGCAGGATCAATGCAAACCAATTGTCTTCAACGGCAAATATGTGTTCCAAAACAGTAATTGATATGAATGGGGAATTTCATGAAAGACGTAACCATCAGTGGCAATGACCTTAACCTGTTCCATTAATCAGAGTTTTTGATAATTGGGTCAGAAAATTTGTTCGTTTCAGGCTGGAATACTGAAGTTGTCAGACGAGGTTTGAAGCGCACCGCCTTGTCTATGTAATCTGTTGTATTATTAACACAAGTTATGACTCGAATGCTAGCACCTGTAATATGAGTTTTGAACAGTGATATATTTCTGAAAATGGTTATAATTGGCACAAGTTACAAGTTGGTTGGATAGCCAGGTGCATTGTTTACTTGTTCCTTAAAGTGGTCATTTGTATAAGTTACAAGTGGTTGGATCTCTACGTAAAGCAGCACAAAATGTAAATTTAAAAAAGAAAAACATCAGTATTATTGATTTGAAAAAATGTATATGTACCTGGAGCCCCTGGCCATTCCTGACCTGCTTTGTGGCAGATTCACATATTGCAGGAATCTCTAGCATTTCCGGGCGTGTGAGCGTCTTGGAGAAATTGGATATGCGCCTAGTTATGTAAACAGTCTCTGCAAAAAAGTAAAAGCAGAACATGTAATCGAAGACGTACGGGTTAAAATTCTGTTAAGACACCATCTTTAGTGCAGATTATATTCAATATAAAAGTCGGGCAATTTATTCATTCCTTCAGTAGCAGGTGATTGATGTAATATTGTACACAGCATGTCACAAATATACAGTGTTGTCATTAATATTATCATAAAGCAATCAAAATATATAAACATATCCAATTGGATAAGTAAGTAACCTATCAAAAACATGCAAAATTGCCAAACTCAAACCCCTTTCATTTTTTAAAATTTTACTTTGGGCCTACAATTATTTTAACTAGTAATTGATTCAGTACCTCACTCTGGAGAGTAATCTGTAAAGCAACAACAAGATTACTTTTCTTGAAAGTAAAAAGTAATCAGTAATTATTAATAACAAAACTGATTAAATATACGAACATATTTGACTAAAACTTCATTCAGAAGTGCATTATAATATTGAATATTCCTGCACGGGGTAAATTCAAAATGCGTCTGAGCAATCATAAGTGTCATGCACCCACAAGTGCACATGCACACATTCCTACATCCAGCATGTTCCTGCATATTGACAGGCATTATTCCATCTTGCATCGCTGGGTCCAGGGTTCGAATCCAGCTCTTGCCGGGTCACCTGGGCCGATGTTGGACGGCTGTTTCAATCATCCTTCACCTCATTGCCGTGTCCTCCTCCTGTCCTAATTAGCCTAGCAAGTGCATAAATACAGGACGTAAAGCCCCAATCATCCATCCATCCATCCATCTTGCATGTGTGCTTGTTCACCGCATGGACATTTTTCATATTTGAATCATATATTTCTCCAATATTCTCACCTTCAGGGTCATCGTACGTAGACACAACGGACAAAGGAGTACAAGTTTTGTTTGACAAAATCATCTCTTCAGACCCGTAAGGAATCGGGTATCTCCAGTTTTCAGTGGTGATTGCGTCCTCTCCAGAACCAACCCAGCGAGAGTCAGTGTGTGTGGCCTCATCTGCGTTTAGTGGACATTAAATAAATGTGAATGAAAGACATATTTAAAAACATGAGTAGTCTTACCACAAAGGTAGAATTAGAGAGCGATGAGAAACACAATTTTATAAAAGCAAGAAGGACGCTCAGATAATTTTCTTTTCTAATTGATGTGGTTAACAGAAAATGCCTGATAATTAAGTTCATGATTTGGGGACCAAAATTTTGCACTACCAATGTGGCTGAACTGCAATCAGAGCAGTTACAAAATATCTAATGTAGCTTTGAATAATTATATATAAGTCAGCCAATAAATCCAAAAAGTTGATGTGAACAGCTGAGATCAGAATTCCAAAAGGAATTCATTTGTTTGAAGTCTGCATGGTTTACATGGATTCCTCGGGTAAATAACCCAACCTTCGTATGGTCACCATTCTATTAACATCATTATATCCTCAATTGTATCAATTTAAATATATCCTCTTACATAGTATATAAAGCAAAAAGAGAAAGTCTTACCTGGGATACACTGGTGAGGAAAGGTTCTATTAGGTGAAAGTGAAGCCACCTCACAAGTATCTTCCAGCAGGTCAATAGCATATTCTTTGCTCTGTAAAAAAAAGAATCATTGAAGATGTGCAATGTTGTGTAAATTACTACTAAGAAAATTCCCATATAAGCCATGCAATCTGACCTAATTACTTACTGTCACATAATCCTCAATGAACAAGAATGTCTTCATGCCTGAATATCTGTGCAATACATAAGTTGCAAGCCTGAAATCTCTCACAGAAGCCAAAATGTAGTCAAACTGGAATAGGAAAAAAATCGTTAGAGATCAGTGTCTGAGACAGATAGTCATTGATAGTAGGCCTATAGCCTTTAAAGTTGAATCCCACACTTGGCAAGAAATCTGAAATCCATGAGATATTCATGAAACTTTGCCAAAAAGTTCTTCAAAAAGAAAGTTTTCCAACTTAAAAAAATTGGTGGGCTATCCAACATAATTTTTCGAACTATGACCTTTTCAAAATCGTATGTCATTGAATTAAAACATACACAATACAGTAAAATAATAAAAAAGTGTGGGATTTATAACGAAAAGCAGCGTCACTCGAACAATATCCATGAGATATTTATGAAAAATTAAAGGAATATAACTGAAAATACACTTGATTGAAAAACAAGTCTTTGAAGGGGGTTTTTTAAAAATCCATGTTGGTTTTGCATTGAAATTTGGTTTTTCAAAAAACCATTTTGAATCTAAAAAACTAATTTTGTCCCGAAATTTTTTAGAGTGTAACATGATTGTCATGATTCTGGCATGCCATATTAATCCCAACTCTACTTCTCAAAAAATCTACTTCACATTGTTTGGTTGTGGTAAATTACATAAATGTGGATACAATAATATCATATCTGGAACTGTAATCATAAATGTATTTAATTGATCTATATTTCACATATCGCGACACTACATGTAATAATTCAAGATTGTTCAGTCAGTCTGCCAGTCAAAAATCCTTGTGATATTCACTGCTCACTCCAAATTGACGCCGTCTAGAACACCCAATGTACACTGTAATTCCGCTGCCGGCAGTTACTGTTAAACAACAGTACATATGCCATAAAACAACGGTTTTCTGCCGTGAAGTGGCACTTTTTTGTATTCATTATGGTAGCTGCCATTAAAGTAACGCAGCAGGTTTTACAGTGTAGGTACCTCGTTGTACTTTTTAAACACTTATAACATAACTTGAGTAACGAACCCTGACATTAATGTGAACACTAATTACTTAATATATTAGTAGTAGGCCAGACATAATTGATCTTTAGCTTCTCAGATCTTCTCGAGGCGCTTTTCCATGGTCGGTCGGTAGAACAAAAAAAAAAAGGTGAAATCTCAATTTTTTATAATGTCAACTCGATAAAAATTCTGGTTATGCTCAATTTTTTTTTCCGTAGGCAGAAAATCTGTTGGGTCGGTCGATCCGAGAAGCCAAACATTTTTAAAGTCCGGCCTAATGTATCCACATCTTCTTGCATAGATTCATAATGTCATGTGGACTCACCGGCATGTAGGAATACCGCGAGAAATCATTCACCCAAGCCATATCATCTTGGACATATGCTTCAAACAGCGTTGGCAGACAACATCTCTCCTGAGCCAAAGTCATGGCCAGGAAACTCACAAGGAGACAGAGGACTTTCATGACGGATGGAGAATTCTGCAAAAGTGAAGAAAGACCTGTTATGAGTTAGGGGAAAGTGAGAGAAAGAAAGACAACTTGTTATGGATAAATTAGAGGAAAGCAGAATAAAAAAGACAGCCTGTTATGAATAAATTAGGGGAAGGTGAGGTAAAACATTGTATGAGCAGTAAGGCTGAGTGGGCACATTTGAATCTCTTAACATAGCAATTAAATACCATCGGTATGGTGTCCTTTGGTTATTTGCAACAATATTTTAATGGTAATGTCACCAACATCAATTTTCAATATACGGACCCACGGGAGTTTCCTGTTTTCATTTCTATCTCACGTGGAATTTTTTAGTATATGCCTGGCCTAGTGGGTATATTTATATATATTCTGCATCATAAATTTAAGGCCAATCATGTACCAGGAGATCAGTCGCATGACAAGCTAATAAATAATGATATTGGTGTCTTAAAAGAGTTATTGGTGTGTGGAGAGTGATATTGGCGTGCCCCTATTCTCTTAGCAGCAACAATGCACTTAATTGCCAATTACTTAAGGGAAGGCCTTGGTAGGAGGAAATTTAACTTCTTGAAATGTCAATCTATCATTTTATAAATATGCCCATTGTAAATAATGGGAAAAATTAACTATATCTCATATAATAAGTGTCTTTAGAAAAACCAGTTTTTTACAAATATGTTTAAGTCTGAAAATTGTGGTGCAGAATATAACAAATAGTAGATGTTGAGTCAACCAATATTGAGTTTTATTGGCCTTAGCAGGTAATATTGGTCTCGGCCTGCGGCCTCGACCAATATTACTGCTTCGGCCAATAAAACTCAATATTGGTCTCCTCACCATCCACTATCTATATAATATTCTGCATCAACAATTTATGGCCAATCATATACCAGGAGGTCTGTCACACGACAAGCCAATAAATAATGATATTGGTGTCTTAGAAGTGTTATTGGTGTGTAGAGAGTGATGTTGGTGTGCCCCTATGCTCTTAGCAGTAACAATTGACTTAATTGCCTATTACTTAAGGAAGGCCTGGGTAGGAGGAAATCAAACTTCTTGAAATGTCAATCTATCATTTTATAGATATGCCCACTGTAAATAATGGGAAAAATTTAATATACTTCATATTGAAAAAGTAGGTAAAAAAACCCAGTATTTTACAAATATATCTGTGGTGCAGAATATAACAAATAGAGGATGTTGAGTCGACCAATATTGAGTTTTATTGGCCTATGCAGGTAATATTACTGCTTTGGCCAATAAAACTCAATATTGGTCTCCTCACCATCCTGGTCCATCCACTATCTATATAATATATTACACAGTTTATAATATGACCACTTCCCTTCCTATTCATTGCATCTTGCATATATTCCACTAACATGTCCAATCAATCACTCCTCACTCTGTGGGCAGGCCTTGTAACTTGCTCAGTCTAATATATTCATATCTTCCCTAACAGGCTTTCTGTTTCAATGGGCATTTTATGTAGACCTATATAGAAGACAAAATTGATAACCCCTCTGGGTGAACCTTTAATTCTAGTTTTCTCCCAATAATGATTTTGTCCTCAACTATATAGAATACAGGAATTATTTTATATTTGAGCTTTTGTTTATAAAAATTAAATACCTATTTTAAAACTAGTTTCTGATTTTGCATTTATGCTATCCAATATCACCTTCAATAGCAAGTAACTGTCTTTGCTCATATATCACAAAATGAAAGTACCTAAACATAATAACATCGCGCTTAACTTTTCTAAATAGTTGTTTTGATGTTGGAGTGCTTGCTGGCCCATAAGAATCCATTAAACACATTTCAAGTAGATTCTTGTGAAAGGTTCAAAATTTGTTTGACATAAAATTGAGTATGGCATAATTAAATTCCTTAAATTATTTTAGTTCAGTATCAGTTTGTGAGGCAGTGACATCACACGACCACGTTGAAAGTAAATTTTAAACCTGTTTGGACTGCCAATTAGCAAACAGCAATAATATACGAATAAAATAATAATAGTAATAATAACATTTTAAAGAAATTCCTGAACAATTGTTGACTTACCTTCAATAAACCGGTCAGCTTCAATATGCCAGCAATTTCGTGCAGGTTATATAGTCTGAAAAATCATCTTAATCAACACAATTTTCTTGTACTTTTTTCTTTCTCTTATCATATAATTAAGAAAGATAAAAAATAATCATAGTCAAGTTGAAGAAGGAGGGGAGGAATAATTTCGACGAATCTTCTTTTTCCGAAAAAAAAAAAAAGACAACAATGCTTATAATATGTAATTATTGAAAAAAAAAATTCTGATGAATTCACATTTCTATAATTAGTTCACAATGACCTGTTTGACAATCAGACATTATAAAAAGACATAAAGTAGTCCTCAGTATGAAAACAATCGGTAATGTGGGCGGCAGGGAAACATAAGACAGTTAGAAAAGAAGATAATTAATCAATCCCTTCAACAATTGTATTTACACTCTTCAAAAAAAATCATAGAATACTATACTGCTAATGACTGCCAGTTGGAGGACAAGATTGCTAAACATTCATGTTACATTCATGTTACATTCATGTTACATTCATGTTACATTCATGTTACATTCATGTTACATTCATGTTGCATTCATGTTACACGATTAACCCCAAAGCAAAATCTTGGTGTCTAAAGGAATTGTGAAACTTTTATATATTACAGCGGGAGTACCCAACAGGAAGTCTACTAGGGTGGTCCACATTTCAATGGGAAAATCAAATCTCAAAACCCCCAATTTGAAAATACACTCTAAAAAAAGGAACCTTTAAGGGTTCTATAAACTGGTATAGATAAGGACCCCTGAAGGTTCTTTATTCAACTTTTAAAAAGGTTTCAGCCGCAAACAAAAACAACACTTAGATAGATAATCCAGCCGCACTGAACTGCCACAGTGGAACCGCTTTTTCTCAAGTTGGGAGCACAGAGCTCCGTCATAGGGCCTTCCCGCCAGTATGGTACCTTTTTAATTCAGTTGAACCCTTAACAAAATTGTTCTGTTCAGCCTAGGGTTCTTTATATATACCATCAAGAACCGTTTGCGTTAAGAGTGTAGAAATTGATGACTACATAAGGAAAACAAACACATGCAAAATTTCAGCCAAATTGGTTAATATTTAGAGGTTGCACAAAGCCTTTGAAGTTTATAATGTAATTCCTCATTTGCGCAACTGAAAAATTAAATTCTCAGAAGTGAATAGTTTTAGTGTATTTTACGGATATGATAAACTTGGCATGGCAAACTAATATACGGGGGTTATTTTTGATTTATTATTCGTAGTGAGTGAAATATTTGCCTGATTTTGTGACAAAATGCTTGATAATTGACCTGTGTAATATCTAAGCTGACCTGCTACAAAACTTTTTAAGTCAAAATGATATCAGGACCGGATTGGGCATCCTGGACATACTTATAAAAGCTTATTGGATCAAAATAATTGGTCGTTATTGAAAGATATGCAAATACCGATGATATTGAGGTCAGCTGATGGGCAATTGCATGTTAAAATTCTATGGCTTTGTGCAACCTCTGAATATCAATTGATTTTGCCGAAATTCTTACACAATACCTTCTAACTATATAAGTTCGCAATGCAAGATTCAAATCAAGAGAAAATTCAGAAGAAAGTGTTTTTGGACCGCCCTAATGTCTACAGAAATAGAAGATGATCCTTTGAAAGCGGGACTTATGAGGGAAGATAACAAGGTCACCAAGCATTTAGGGGGCTACCATTTAATCTTAAGAGGTGGGGCTTGGAGTTTTTTTAAATAAATAAATTTTTCAACCATTTTCTAACCATAATATATATTTCAACAGTTTGTGGTATTTTTGTTTCATATACAAAATGGATTTATATAGAACTTGTTCTATTGAACTTTCTCAAACCAAATAAGCTGTTAGGAACTAGAGAAATTGTGTTTTAAAAGAATGTGTGTGTTAAAGCTAAAAATATGCCTTTTTTCGCAAAAGATGGAGGGGCAGGATATTCAATGCAGCCCAACAAGTTTTCTTTGCACGAAATATCATCTCTTGAATATGCATGTAGCCAACTAATTCCAAAAAAATGTTTTTTTCAGCCCACCCTATTTTACATGTACTAATTAGGTGACTTTTGCTCATACAGAAGTGCAGACGAACATGGTTTGCAAATATTTTATATTGTTTTTCTTTTATTCAAATTTCAAACTGCCCTTAGACATATTGTAAATATAATTAGTACCCCTTGAAACATATTATGCAAAAAGTTAGTATCATCCTCCTGACCCAGTCATATTTTGCAGGGTTTCTAATCCCTGCATGAAAGGCTCACACCCAATTTTCAGCATAACCTCATATTTTCAATATTTCACCCAACTGCTGCTTTAAAGTTTATCTGGGGTCGATACTGTAACATTCATGTGTTTTTTCGCAATAGCATCTGCAAATTGTAGTGAAGATCACGATTCAAGATCACTTTATTAAAAAAAACAATTAATTACAAAGGAATTACTCAAAACTTGCATGCAAGATGCTCTGTGCAACTAAATTGTGCTCATTAGCAGTAGTAACAATTTCATCTGACTATCGTAAATTATGCTACCACATACATTTTCCAAGTATACGTAAATTACTCCAGGAAATGCAGACGCATTCTATATTTTTTATCAAGATAAATACCAGAACAGAGCTGATAACGAAATGTCTCTTAATGTGAACTTTAAATAAATGCCTTACTTCTTCCTGCTGACCACAATACCTATTGTTTATGTACTATGGACTACTTTGGGCTCTTTTTTTCTCGACATGATTGCCGAGCACGGCTTTGTGAACTATTGTATTATTTTTGTCATTGAAAAGCAGATTCATCAGAATTTTTTCTCCTAATTACCCAACAACTTGACAACAAGATTTTGATCTACTTTAATTATATGATAAAATAGTGAGAAAAAGAACAGAAAATTGTGTTGATTAAGATGATTTTCGAGACAATATATAACCAACTTGAAATGAGCAGTTTATTACACCAAACTGGTTGATCGAAGGTAAGTCTATAAGTTGTACAACTTGTGTTTTGAAACTTTATTACAGAGTGAAAACAGGCTTTGCTTGGCCTTCTTCTTCTTCTAATTTCCTGGGGTTTATTACCAATGATGGGAGAGCAAATATTATTGTCACCACTCATAATAAGCATTAGAATAGCTTACTTTTACATGAGAATATCATTAATCACTGTCAATTTGAGAAATGATGTATGTATCCGCCACTTTATTAATTGTTCCAATAATGCACATAAATTGTCATCAATGAATCTTGTATCTCCAAGAAAAATGACTTGGCTTGGATTTCTAGGCCAAATGACATGGTAAATTTGTTGAGGGGAATCTTCAGCACCAGGTAGTATTAAAGAACCATGTTTTTCCATCACAAATGTTGTTCAAAATAAGACCATATTTTGAGGGACGGAAATTTGTGACTTTCTAGATGACACCAAAACTGGATTTTGGTAGAAGTGCTGCTATACTTTTTCTCTTTGCTTTTAAAACCTGAGTGTCATGTTTTACATTTCTATTGACTCTGATAATCATAATGCCTTACTATGTTGAGTTGGAAATCATCTGACTGCCAGTTATTTTAATTGTTTAGCCATATTTTGACTAGTTTGTCACCGACAGGTTGTCATTCTACATTTTCTGACTTGGTAACAAACGTTGGACTCTAAATCGCACAAACACCATCCATTCCCTTTCCTAAGGACCTCCTTTTGCAAATCAAAGTCATTTCAGGCAGTTTTGGAGGGCTCTTTTGATGCTGGTGCACTTTAAATTCTTCTTGGCTAATTTTTTGGCAAAAAAAAAAGCAGCGACACATTTTCACTTGCCTGTCAATTTTGACATTAAAATGTTGCACAAGCCCATTGAAGTGTAACATGGGATGCCCCTTGTTGACCTATAAAATCACTGGTATTTACAAAATCTTGAAGTAACTGTTGATTATTACCGTCAAACTTTTTAGAGTAACTTCAAAGTAGTCCATTTGGGTCCAATTATTCTTTTTCACTTGAAAAATTTGGTAAGCAGGTCAACATCAAGCTTAATTACATGGCCAATTTTGCAGTGTTCGTAAAACGTACGAAGCTCATTCTTGAGTATTTTGTATGCAATTTGGTTGTTT
Organism: Platynereis dumerilii; assembly: GCA_026936325.1. Classification (NCBI taxonomy): domain Eukaryota; kingdom Metazoa; phylum Annelida; class Polychaeta; order Phyllodocida; family Nereididae; genus Platynereis; species Platynereis dumerilii. Next base: position 6,142 of record JAPTHN010000102.1, on the reverse strand, counting down.
TCACGTATGAAATAAGTCCGTGAAACATACGTAAATTTTTGTCAATGCAAGGTCTAAACTTAAACCACTTGTGATAACAATATTGCACTAAAATGGTCATTTGAAGTTAGGCAAAGTACCTGAAAAGTACCTTTGTGAAATTTTTATGAATTCGTAAGAAATTCATTCAAAAATATACGTGCGTACTACGGATCAGCTCTTTTTAGTGAGTTTCACGCATATATATTGCTCCGTTGCATGGACATTGAGCGGTTACCACTGGTCTGTGCTTTGTTGCTCTCACACCAAGTAAAACATACATAATATATTGTAACATGTGATAGTCTTGTAAATCAGCACCATGGCAATAGTTCATAGAATAGACATAGTTATAATATTTTGTTTTATTTTAAATTTATGACCCATGTATCTGTTCCTGATATTTAGTTGTCAATAAAAGTCTATATATATATATTTACGTACGTAATTCGTACGCTGCTAGTGTATATGGGTCACTTCTGAATCTTTATTCCTAAAGGTAGCGATGCCGTTCACTCAGTAAGAATTATAACAAAAATAATAACCCACAACATACATGTATACCAAAGCTAAAGAGAATGCAGACAAATATTCACAAATATTTTAAATTTTTAAGTCTCTGTACCATCTTCATATATTAATGGTTTAAGTTGAAATGTTGCACATGTTTGTTTTACTAATTCATCAGTTTTGAGCATCAAATGGGGGGGGGGGGGGTATTTGCCTTCCCCCCCAAATGTATTTTTAGCTTTTTTCTTTCTTTTGCAGCAATTCTTCTCCACAATGAAAGTCCTCTGTCTCCTTGTGAGTTTCCTGGCCATTACTTTGGCCCAAGAGAGATGTTGTCTACCGACGCTGTTTGAAGCATTTGTCCAAGATGATACAGCTTGGGTAAATGATGACACACGGCATTCATATATGGGGGTAAGTGCACATGCCAATGTGAAATCATGCACAAGGAATTTTTTTTAAATTGGTGCTCGCTTTAATATATGAATTGGTGTTGGCTTAAATATATGAGATGAGCTACACGAGCTGAGTCTGCTACTTACAAATTAGATCAATTTAATTGAATTATGCATAATAATAATAATAATAATAATAATAATAGTAATTTGTATAGCGCCAATATCCAAAACTTAATTTGCTCAAAGGCGCTTAACCAGTCAACTCATTATGTATTTTGATTGAATTTTGTGAATAAATGTGTTTTGAGCCTCTTTCTAAAACTAAGTAGTGTTGTCTGATTTCTTATATCATTTGGCAATTTATTCCATAGAGTTGGACCAGCTTTTGAAAATGCTCTGTCTCCATAATTGTTGCGGGAGGATAAGTGGGGAGTGTCGAGGTTAATTCCAGTGCCACTCCTAAGATTTCGCTCTGTCGATTTAATATTCATCAGATCACTTAGATATTTTAGAGTCTGGGAGTTGAGAGATTTCCAAACAGTGACGAGAATTTTGAACTCGACTCTTGTTGATTTTGTGTACTGATTGGGTTGAAAGCTAGCATCAGTTGTTCATCATCTGCATATTTTTGGTCTTCAACATCATTTGAAACAGCTATATCACTTGCAGGAGCAATGTATGAATTAAAGAGAAGGCATAACTGAATTAAAGAGAGGCATAACTGAAACATTCATGTGTAGAAAATAATTAATTATGTTTCTTGTGGTGTTAATCCCCCCTCAAATGGAATAAATGTGTAACATATTGAGGACTCCCGCTCATTCTAGCGTCTCTTCAATCAACTCTTGCCTATGAGTAACTGAAATAGTTGCACTTAGCATATCTTCCTATCTGTCTTCGTCTATCTCATTCTATTGATCACCCTCAATAACAGCTATATTTTGTGTTAGAGAGTTGCATCCTCCTTATATCTGTCTCTCTTACAGGAAGGTCCCTATATTTTTTTCTTAATTCTAGTATGACTTCATGGTGACATCCGTGAGAGATTTCAGGATTGCAGCTTACATGTCAGATAGATACTCCGGTGAGAGGATGACATGGACCATTCTGGATTATCAAACAGTAAGTAATATAAGGGTCCAATTGGTTTAAACATAAACATTTCCAATGGACCGCTGATCTTCAAAGAGCTCTGAACATTTTCATTTGTAATAATTATAACGTACATTGTTTCATACCATTTTTATTGCAGAGTCAAGCATATTTAATTCTAGCGAACACATGTACAATAATTTCCATGACACCAAATACGACCTTTCCTGACCAGTGTATCCCAGGTGAGGTCTTCCCTCTTTCTTCAAAACAAAACTTCCTTTTCTATAAATCCTAGGTGATAGAATAGGTTCTGGTGATAAAATTGAGATCTTAATTAAAGATAGAGTAGGTTATTTCTCTTATAAATCCATGTAAAAATCTCCCAGGGACACCTTTTTGGGGACTGGGAGTTCAGATCTCGCCACTGGGAGAAAAAATGGCTTTCTTGTTCTACATTAAGAAGTGCACGGGGTGTATAAAATTTGTACAGGTTATTCACCTTAAGTACCTAATTTTAGTGCTAAACGATAAATTTCTATCTTACATTTGTTGATACAGATATATTAAAAAACCTCTTTCAGCATGTTAAAAAGTAATTCACAAATCTTGGTGTCTCATCTTTTTCTAAATCTGTCTTTGGTTTTGGTGTGTCAATAAATTGCCTTTCATTCACATGTCTCTAATGTCTATGACATGCAGATGTGGCCATGCACGTGGACACTCGCTGGGTTGGTTCTGAAGAGGACGCAATCACCACTGAAAACTGGAGGTACTCGACTCTGCGTGAGTCAGAACAGTTGATTTTCTCAAACAAAACTTGTACTCCTTTGTCCTTTGTGTCGACATACGATGACCCTGAAGGTGAGAATATTGGAGAAATATATTATTCTAACATGCGCAATAGTTCATGCAGATGCAAACAAAACATGCACGCTTGCAGGTGAACAGTACATCAGTTCGGCAAAAGTCAAAATTCGGCAACGCTGCCTCATAAGGCATCCCCGATGCTATTTTCGGCAACCGTTGCCAAATACGGCATCGCGGAGATGCCATATTCGGCATCTCCGTAGTTCAAATGTATCTCGGCAGATGGCGCTAATGATCGGGGGTGGCGTATGTGCTGCCACCTTGAGTTAATATATATTTCTTTTAATCTATCCAAGGAAAATGGAAATCTATCCAAGCATTTTTAACTTGTAGCTGTTCTTTTAGTGCAACTTGGCAAATTTGATATAAGACTGCTAATTTGGGTTTCTGACTCAGTTATTCACTTGTGCAACAACACTGCTGTGATGTTATTGGAGACACACAATGTCAGAATCATACTGAAATCACTAGTTGACCTATTATCAGGACCCTAACAAGGATTGTAAGGGGTCTGAACGATTCTGAGGGCTGCATTGGGTCCTGAAGCCAACCAATTCTGAATTGAGATTGCATGAGATCCATTATGAGTAATCTGGAGAAATAATGCTACCTGGCTAACATGAAAGGCAAGATATGATATAGCCATTCAAATTAGGCTACCTACATTTTGAGAATTCATGGGAAAATACGGGGGGAAAATAAGGGCAAATGAGGGGAACACATCAGAAAATCCAAATCTCTCTGCCTTCTGTCTTTCGGACTCCAGCTCTGTCCAGAATTCCCTTTAGCTCTGCTGCTTCATTGTATCATTTCCTTTGCCTCCTCTTCCCTGTCTTTTTCCTTACTGTTTTTAATTTTTCCTGCTTTTCTGCCTTCTCCCTAGCTGTTACTTGCATAGGCATACGGGACCGCTGTTCCAACGGCTGACGGCTGTTAGCTCATTGTTATAACTTGGTTCTCCTGACTCACAATGGCTCGCGCAGCCTCCATCTCTACTTCATCTCTCTGCATGAGGAGAAAATAAAATTTAGTGCAGGGCTATAGTCAGTGGCATCACCAGGGGACCAATGGTACTATAGGTCATTTACAAGTCATATGACAAGGTTCAAGATTTGAGTCAGACATTTGGGACATTTTGGTCCAAAAAATTTATTTTTGAATTTTGGTCTGAAAAATAGCCTATCTTATGTAAAATTTCCCCAGGAATCTGAATCTGAAGTCGGAAATAAAAATTCTTTCAACATTTTCATTCTACGGATGTTTTTATAACCTGTCAATTGGAACCTAGCGATTTTTGGAATATATATCTCTTACTTTCACTGCATATATCTCAGTAGTACATAATTTTCGTCAACAAATAAGCATAACACAGTACCAAAGCACTAAAAAACTGCTATTTTTATCCTGTATTAACCAGGCACATGAATGAGATGGGCGCCCTGTGCCCTTATACTTTTTGCATTTAAAAAGTGATTTTTGACATGGCTGTCCAAGACGGCGACTCGTAAATATAGAATGGAGGTAAAAGGAGACTGCAATAATGATCAGTCACTGTCAAAAGTAATTGTCATGACTTACAAACATATTTTAGGTCAATCATGCATATTTTATATTGCCCTTACATTACCGACTGAGCCACGGATGGCTAAAATCCTTTAAAATTTGGTCGCAAAAAAAACTCAAGCTATCCTCTGGCCGCATATTGAACTTTCTAAACATAAACTTGTTGTAGCCAATATATTTGGGCACATCAAGTTCGATTTTGGTGACTTTCCAACAAAAATTGCAAGAGACTCAGTTTTTTTTGCGACGACATGTATTTTTTTCAGCTTTTCAAAATTTAGCAGACAAAAGTTAGAAAATGCATTATTGAGCAGTGACCCAATTCTTGGTACTATCGTATTCTATATTAAATTTGGAAGATATTGACGTATCATACAAATTTCTATTGCAAAAAATGACAACACAGTGTACTACCAAATTCAGCAGCTTTACCTCAATATGCAAAATTCTCAAAAAAAATTGTCATCTGACGTTTAGTTGAATATCCTGTTAGTCGTAGTACATGTTTAGCTGAAATATCTCAAATTTACATGTAATTAGAAGCAAACGATATAGGGAATTATGTCAAGGTTAAATGAATTATATAGAAGTATTACTTTCCAAGTTACAGCCCCTTACATGTGACACTGTGAAAAATTTGGTTACCCTAATATGTGCATTTTTGCCTGTTTTCGGACATATTTTGCCCAAAACATGACAAAGGGATGAGATCTCTTCATTTCTGATGCCTTTATTGGAAAGTAGACATTTTTTGCCAGAAGGTAAGTTTAAAACCTCGTTCAAAAAATGAAAAATGAGCCTTCAGGATTTTTTTCAGTGAAATGTCCCAAATGTCTTACTCAAATCTTGAACCTTGTCATATGGCCTGCCTGGTAGAACATCCCTGCCCCCTTGCCACCCCCCCCCCCTAAAATAAATCCTTGTGACGCCACTGGGGCTATTGCTCAGTGTGTAGAGAAGAAGACAACATTACTTGTATGAGCCTCCTCTGTTACTGCATTCTCTCTTTCGACTTTACCCTGCTGACCAAAAGTTTAAATATACATTTTTTTTTGTTCAATTTTTTCCTAGCCATAGAATGGATAATTTGTCCACGATACCAATGAACTACACTGTCAACATGGCCCTGTTAAATTAAAACAGTTTGCAAAAAATTAATTAGTTTTTTTTTATTTCATGTGTGTTAGTGCTGAAGCTTCCCATAGTACCAAAGTGCAAAAAAAGCCATTTAGAAGTGACTTTGGCCATTAAGGCCTTAGCTTTTGGCTGACAATATACCCAGGCCTCCCAGCAGCCACATCAATAAATATAGGGATTTTAACGTCTCATCCGAATGACATCCAGCTGGGATTTTGCTCATGAAGGTACACTGAAAATTTTGGGTTCCCTACCCGGGGTTCGAACCCATGCAGGCAAAGACCTTCAGCGGAGCAGGCGGGAACCTTAACCACTACACCACCAAAACATAGGGAGCCAACAAAATATAGGGAAATATAGGAATTTATAGGAAATATAGGGACGCTGGGAGCCCTGCAGTGATGTTTATGACCATCTTAAATACACAGTTTTTACAATGTCGAGTCCACAACTATCTGCCCTTAGGATCTTGAATCGGGCCTCACTACTCGTGTTGAAACATGACCTTTGGGGCCGCATGTACCATGATATGGGGGCTGATGTGTGACATATAT